>PVHY01000435.1:221161-236666 GCA_004024945.1 Uropsilus gracilis | reverse complement strand
CTTCCTCCCTCCCTTCTTCCCTTCCTCCCTTCCTTCCTTTCTCCCTTCTTCCCTTCCTCCCCTTTTCCCTCCCTCCCTTCTTTCTTTTTTGAGACTGGGTACCACAGACTCAAGCAATCCTCAGCCTCAGCTTCCCAGGTAGCTGGGATTACAGGCATGTGCCACCGCACCCAGCTATTTTTTGGGGACTAGATCTTGCTACGTGCTCTCTCCCGGACTCAAACTGCAATCTCTGGCCCCGGCCACGGCTTCCTAGGCTACCGTTTACAGGCATGCGCCACCATGCCCGGCCCATGCACCTTTTCTTTCCTTTTTGTGCTTGACTTACTGTAAAAGTAATTATGTGTAATGAGGTAAAGGTGGTTTAATCATTGTGTCTGTTTTAGTTGTAGGTTCAAACCTCTACAAGTGTATGTTTTTATACCCTGCCCATGACCAAAGCTTTAATCTTCCTCTACCATCTTCCACTGGAACCTTCACTTCCTCATCCCACCCTGCTACCCTCCCCTCTGGTCACCTCAGGTTAGGGTCAAGGGTTTGCGATTGTTTTGGCTTTGTAGAACCCTTTTTTGTTTCTCCATACCACATTTAAGCAGTGCCAACTGCTATCTGTCTTTCTCCTTCTGATTGATCTCAGCATAATCCTGCCCGATTCCACCCATGCTATTGCAAATGGCAAGAGTTCCTATTTTCTTTTTCTAGCTGCGTAGTATTCCACTGTGTGCAGGTGTGTGTGTGCATACTAGACACACACATCACATTTGACATGTGCCGTATCCTTGTGCCCTTAGACCGTGTCCATAACTGGGCCACTGTAAATGGCACTGCAGTCAACATAGAAGTGCACATGTCCCTTTACATTAATATTTTTGCTTTTCCAGTTGGTACCTAGGAATCTAGGAGAGGATTTGCTGGGTCCGATGGTCTAATACAATATTCTGAGAAACCTGAATACTATTTTCCACAAGGGTGGGCTGGTATATATCCCTACTGACAGTGCATAGGAATCTTCCTTTCCATGCATCCTCACAAGACTTGTTTCTAGTTTTTTTTTGATGCAGGAGCTTCTCCCAGTTGTGAGACTGTCTTTTCCTTCTATGGATTTGCATTCCCTAGTGATATGTCAATATGTGATGTTGAGTATTTCTCTCACGTGTCTGTTGGCCATCTGTATGTCTTCTTTGGCAGTAGCTAAGTTGCTCTTCTGCCCATTGTTTTGATTGGGTTGCTTGCTTTCTTTTTGTTGAATTGCATTAGTTCTTTATATATTTTGGACATCAGCTATTTGTCAGATGTGTTGTGTGCAATTATTTTCCCCATTCAGGAGGGTTTTTTTGTTTTCCTGATAACTTCTTTCACTGTTGTGTTCTGTGTTTTAAGACAGACGATTCAAAGGAAGATCAGATCTACAGGGAAACAAATGGACTTTTATTTCATTGCTCCCTGATGTTACCAGGTACTGAGTCATAGTTTTGTATGTTCTTAGTAGTGACCTTAACAAAAAGCAAAACTGTTCAGACATGGTTCATCGGTCTATAATTCCTCCACCTTCTCTTGCTAAATTGGAAATGCTTTGCAAAGGTGAGTGGTTGTGTGCAACATTTTACTATTTCTTCTTAGCAATACACATGCATGTAAAGTACCTTATGTATTTAACACTATTTAATATTCACCACATCCATGATTGTTTTTCTCTTATTGAGATGATCTTTTCCCTATAAAGAGAGCATATTTCACGCAGAGAATACAACAAAACAGCACCAGGGATGACAGATGAAGTTCAGTGAGTACTGACTTGCCACAATGCTGTGCTTAATATAATCACTGTTTGAATCTCATTTAATAATGAAAATATTATTTTTAGTAATGAATTAGATGCATCTCATTGAATCTTACAATTCAATGCATTAGGTTCCTGTATTTCCATACAAGAGATAAGAAAACAAACATTTATCTAGGCTAAGTAAATCATCCAAATGTCCACAGCTAGTGAGAAAAGAGTCAAAGTGGTTATCATGGAATTCCTTTAGTTCCTGATAGTAGGAGTTCGGACACTTCTGGGCAAAGAGTAAGGAGGTAATCACCTCATTTTCTTGTGAATCCCCTGATAACAAGACCTCCTTAAAATTGATTGATAGTGTTCATGGGGAGGATAGACTCTGATGTTCTATCATGGTGTTCCTGGTTTCTAGATTATTTATGATCTATACAGCCTATCTCCCCCGGAAAAGCCATATATTCTCAGCATGCACAAGATGTCTGATCAGCTAAATATGTCCAGGTCCTAAGGTAATGTCTCCTTAGAGTCCTTACCTCTTGCTCCGACCACACCGGGATTCTGGTCCTTGGAGAGTGACTTTTCTGTTTCAGACCTCTCCTTGGTTCACCAAAGCCTGTAGATTGTGTTGTTGAATTGGTTAGAAAAGCTTGGACTTGGGCAAAATCTCTGGTATGTGTGTTTCACTGGGCAATTGCTTTTGTGTCCTCACTTAACTAAGGAATGGTGGACTCAGACCACATAGTCTAAAACACAACATCTCAGCACAGATTACTCTCCTCTTTACAAGATTTTCTTTTTTTTGTCTGATTAATTGCTGTGGCACAGTGAATCTATCAGAGGCCACTGTCCTACCAAGACTGCAAAGACGATACATATTTTTGTTACCCTAACTATAAACAGATTTAGTCGACATTTTATCACATTAACTACAGAAGATATTCTTGGTTCCAGAGAAGACATTACAAAATTTGTATCAAAATATAATAACTTTTTGCCACAAACACACATTAAACAATGTTAACTTTTTAATAAAAAATATATATTTTACAACAGAAGTATAACATTCTCTATCATCCCCTCAAACAACAGTCCTGTACCAATTTATAATTATCAATTTATAATTACCAGTAAATTAATCCAGTGATAAGAAATACTGATTAGGTTTTCACAAATCATTGAATACGGTTTTTGATGGATTTTATCAATCAATTTAATCTAATTTAAAACATTTCTATCCTAGGAATTACCTCCACTACAACTTAAAAAAAAGCCAAGATTTATTATTTAGTTATATGCATGCAAAATTTAAAAATATTACTCTTATTTTTAATGTATCTATACATTTTAATGTTGTCTAGTCTAAAAGCCATGGGGTAACTAAAGACTGTTAATACAGAAATTCAGAATTTTCCCCTTGATCATCCTCATAAAGAAACACGAACATATTAGCTACGTGGGAAAGACTGAAATTTTGCTTACTTCAGTTCAATTTAAGAATTACCTAGAGGATTTATCACATGCTTTCTTTGATTAGTTCGGAAGAACTAATTGAAAATTGTAAGTGATAAATTACTTAATTCCCATGGTAAGGAGACATTGGGAGTGAGGAGGAAAATAAAATGAAAAGATCATCTTTCATTTCTAAGGTTTTCAACTTTTACCATGATCTGTTTCTAATAACTTGCCAAATATGTCTAAAATAAGGAGATGCATAATTATACAATGCATTAAAATACCTTCACTCGTGAATTTAGCTATCTACACTTAACTACGAATGAAAGAAAAATGAAGAAATAGGAAGTTATGTTATATTAGCCTTGTGACTATGTAATGAAGACTTCAGTCAGTCTGATCTAGTTTGAGCTGTAGTAAGAATTTCTTCATATTGCAATTAGAAACCGGAAGTCTGACTTAACCTTTCTGGGCTTTGGGGACATGTGGATTCTTCCCAGTTCATCACCAAATAACAATGGGTTATCAGCAGTCATTTACTTGTATAACCTAAGAAATAAGATTATAGAATCAAAAAACATAGTCGATATATTAAAAATGCCCTTTCTTTGATGTATGTAAAAATGACCCATTGGAGCCAAATTCAAGAAGGAAATATGAAGCATTTCCAAAATAATGGAAGAAGCAGAGAGGGGATATCTCTGGCAGTAACACATGATTTGGAGGGAACCATCTCTGTTTGCAAACAAACTACACAAAAGCATAGTTAAAATAAACATCTGGTCATTCTCTTGCCCAAACACCCTCTGTTTCATGGCTTCACTCTGAATAAAAGTCAAATTCCTTACTGTGGTTCAAAAGTTCCTAGCTCATCTTACTCCTTATATCTAGCTCATACCGAGTTTTAAGGTTATAAGGCTCCTGCCTTATCCCTGAGCTACTCATCCAGTCACATGTTGGCTACAACTTCCATAAAAGCATGGAAACAATGATCTAATAACTGGCATGTGTCCGTTTTAGTTCCACACACCTTCCTACATGTACCCAAATGTCCATGAAACAATACTTATCTTACATTTGTATCCAACAATATAAAATCATCTTTTTAGTAAATCAGGATACACTCTTGTATTGAGGAGATGGAAATTACCGATATTTTTTCCATCCATCACTGGGAGAGAATTGTATTCTCTCTTCAAATTATGTTATATGATCCTGACTTATTATTCACTAACCTAAACTCTAAATTGCTCCATTTGCCTTCAACAGCATTTCAAAACAAGAAGGAGAGAGGAAATAGTGGGTGCCTCCACATGTAACAGCCAAAGGGAAATAACATAGCTGCTACAATCTTTGTGTCTACAACTCATGATGATGTGGTAACGGATATTTTTGCTTGATTTTTTCCCCAATAGTTTCCATATTTATGTTGCCTTAATCTGGAACATCACCAGTAGAATGAACCAAACCATTGTTCTAGTTTAAGATTTTCATACCTGCGCTGTTGTGTAGAATGTAAATAGTCAATTGTCTTGGACACTGTTGACTCTATACCTATGGATTCAGGTAACAGTAATATCATCCAACTAATAAATGGGGCATCATATTTGCAAGAGTATAAAAAAGCATTTATTTGAAGAAAGACTTTTGAGTAGCTGAGAACAATGGTGTCAGCATAGCTACCTAGCTCCAAAAATATTCTGCCCAAACCATAAATAAAACCAATAGAAAAGTAAATTCTACAAAAACTACACCCTCAGCATAGGTTGAAGGCAAAGATGCTGAAACTACAAATAACTGAGTAAAACGGGAAAAAAATCATCAAGTTTTGTCATGCAGCTTCTTCTGCAATGACTTTGTGGTAAACAAAAACAGACTAAGAAAAACTGTGGGGGAGAAAAAGAAGAGGGTAATGAAGAGGCCTCAGCATGATTTGGGGTTTAAAATCACAAAAAGCTAAAACTTTTGCTAAATAGGAAATATCTTAAGCGAGTGTATCAGCAGACCTGGGCAAAGATGAATGGGAAGTCATTTTTAGGAAACTCAAACACCGATGTTGTTTAAAAGGCCAGACATCATTTAATGAAAAAATCAGAATTATATAACATCTAAGGGAAAAATGGCAAAAGGACAAGAAGAATGATCTTTGGCAATAGTGTATTAAAGGAAAAATAAGTTAAGGAGGAAAATTAGAGTACTGCAAGACTAATCATAATATAAAATTGAAAGAAATTCTCTAGCGGAATCCTCAGACATACTAAAATCACAAATGACAAAACAAAAAGTAGGTAAAGTAGAATTTTATGAAAATTCAAAAATGTGCATCAAGTGACATTGTTGAGAAAGTTAAAAGAACTTAGACAATGGGAGAAAATGTTAGCAGATTGTATAGCTGATAGTTTTTGTATCTCAAACATACAACTCTGAAAGTCAGTGATAAAAAGACAATCCACTTCACTGGAAAGTAAGTCAAACACTTGCATAGACTTTTTTTTTTTTTACAAAGGAGATATATTGTGGCTAATGGACACATTTAAAAAATGAGCACTTTGGTGAGGGCACGCTGTAGTCACATACATCTGAAAAGGGGTGGATCCACACCCCTAAATCATACACAAGGTTTTACCTCAATAAGGAATAGTAAATCTGAAATAATGCCTGACATCATTAGTCCTTCAGGAAATGGAAGTCAAATACCACTTCATGAAAATAATGAGGATAGCGGATAAAAAAGAGAAATTGTATCTTAAGAAAAATCTAAGCAGCTGCAAATAGAAGCACAGAGGGAACATATATTGGCAGGAACTTTTAATAAGTTTAAAAATATGTAAAAATTGAGCTCAAAAGGCCTTCTACTATCTCCCAAAACTTAATGCTAAGAAACACAACTAGAAGACATAATTAAGTTTGATGATACCTGTTGTACAACCACTTGACTGCTCAGGTGCCTGATTCAATGAACATGACCCAGGATGACATGAACACGTAGGTAGTCTTTTTCATGGGATGGAAAGAGTGAACAGCAGCTTGTAAGTTATTCCTTCTCTAGCTGAGAACCAGCTCACTGCTTTCTTGTGGGTTGTCTCTCACTGGATTTATCCAGGAGCTGATGTGGAGGCTCATACTTGGGTTGTAGGAGAGAGGACATCTATAAATCAACGTTTATAAAGATATAAAATGGGTTTATTGACTTCTGGTTAAACATGGCACAGTTAGAAACAAGAATTTATTGTCTCTCCTGAAATGTGTGACAGTTTAAAGCAAGCATCTCTACTTCCTTTGGAAATAAACAGGTAAAGCAAGCATCTCTACTTCCTTTAGAAATAAACAGAGGAAAAGGCAAGACATTGTTTCTGAGTCATTCCTTTAGGCCAAGTCTAGGGATTGATTCCCATTGCAATGTCAACTCAAGGAATCATGGTTTCCCTCCCTCCCCCAGACTCTGGGAAAGTGAGTGTTTGCACCAAGCAACTCAGGTAGACTGATAGAGCCAGTGCTTATGATGTTGGGTTGAAAGTGGCAGAAGCCACCAACCAACAAGCCAAAGGAAAAAAAATCTTTTAAAAGGAACTGCTGCCACCCAGATTTCTTACCAGATCCTTCTCACCTATGTGTAGCAGTCACCACTCTCAGCAAGAGGTTTTATTTACAAGGAAATTAACCAGGAAAATGAAAAGTCCTCACAGCCACAAGTGGCAGTTATCTTACTCCAGTCACCATTTTCAGTCCCAAAGGTCCCAAAGACACATGTCCAAGATGGTGCCCTTTGCCCCTCCACACTTGAGGCAGGCACTCTGCAAAGTCCAGTCTTTCTCCAGCATCTTCTCTTCCCTTTTTCTCCATGGTTCCATGCTGCTCCACTTCTGCAAGGCTCTTCAAACTTCTTCCACAACTGCTGATGCACAAATCAGCTTTCCAAATCCCTGGTAATGTCCAGGTACCAGGTGCCACACTCTCCATACTGGCCACTCTTCTACCAGCCATCATGGTTCCTCACCAATTCTAAATCTCACTTTTCTAGGGGCTTCCTCTGACCAGCCCACATGGACCTGCTCTCTCACTCTGGCATTCTTGTCCCCTTCCTTTTTTTCCTCTTTGCTCAATCTTCATTTTTATCCCCCCATTTCCCACTTCCCGTTTTCTCTCTCAGTTCTTTCAGACTTTGCCCACCACAGCATTTTGGTGCCAATACAATTTTCAACTGTGTCACTAGCTGTATCAGTTACAGCATGGCTCTATCCTGGTGCCACAGGTACCTGACATGTGTGAGATTAACTGGGTCCAAGAGGTGATGGAATCCCAAGGTTGATGGTCTCATTGAGGGAGGTCATTTGCCCACACACAGTGTGACTTTTGTGACCATGAATTTCTCTGATGTATTCATGACTGTTCAAGTAGCTAAGGTTTCGACAGCGAAACAAAGAAGTAGACTTGCTTCCATGGAGGTTATGTACAAGTTAGAGCAGATAGACATAAACAAATGACAGGAGTATTATACATATGTAACAGTAAATGTTATTTTGGAATAAAAGGTTAATTAAGGAAGAACCAAGGACTGAATCATTTTCCAAAGGTGATCAGATCAGGTCTCAGGGATGAGAAAAATCACTGTTGTCATCTTTTCTTATTCTAGTTAATTGGGAAAGATTTTATATATTTCTATATTATGTGTAGATCATATAAATATAAGCCCACTACACGTATTTATAGTTGCATACAAATACGTATGTATCACATTTTTATGACTACATATGTTGATTTCTTCGTGGGATAGAAAGGGTTAATGGTAGACCTGTAACCAATTCCTTCTCTATCTTAAGTTCAGAAACAATGTATGACCTCAGTTGAATATCTTTTTAAACCTATTAAAAGTGACCTGGAAAAGATACTGATGGCATTTACCAGACAAATCATAGTGGAAGATTTTTATAATTTGTTTTATGTAGGACATAACTGATGAGACAAAAGTAGCTTATTGTGTAAGAAAGGTGGCCTTATGGATTTATAGGTGATTTTCTGAATGAGGAACGTCAGCCTAATATATAATTAATGGAGTTTGAGATGGGAATGCTCAATAAGGGAAATGACTTCCTTTGGATGAAAAATACCTACACATCTATTGCTCCGACACCTTGTCACTTAGCTTGGGACCAAACTGTTTCCTAATAAAGAAACTTAGGAACTTGTTTTACTGGAAGTGATGTCAGGTAGTTTCAGACTTCTCCAAGAAAAGAAGATTTCCCTTTTGATCTGGTGATTAACTGTAACCTTTTATTTGTAGTTAAGTTCAATATTGGGAAAGTCACATGAACTGTCGGAGTTGGATTTAATACTTCAGTACTCATTTATCACTCCCAAATTTATTTTCCAGTTTAGACATCTTCATCAGGATCCAGATTTATATAACTGATTGCCTAATTCATTTGGATATTGAATGGCCCAATCTAATTTAGCTTGTTAAATGAATATTAAATTTGAAAACAGCTCTCTTTGAGTCTTCTTCTCAAAAATGATCACTCCATTCACTTCTGAATTGGGCAAAAATATTTAAATCCAGAGTAGAATTGCTACATACTATATTAATAAGCCACAATACTCTCTAGTCTGAAGCTACACAATCACTTTGACCCTCATGTTGTTTCATTCCCTTCCTAAGGTATTCACAGAACAGTATTAAATCATAGCCCCTACTAGCTGCCAATTCAGCAAGAGTAATCTCGGATGTCTGCATCACACCCCCATGTTCTACTTGGTGGGGAGTCACTGATGCCTCCATCACCTCTGTCTTACTGTCTCTGAAGTGGTTCCATTCGTCCTGGAGACACTTACATCATTGAGGTTCCCTGACTGCACTTCCATGCTCTCTTCTCAGTGGATTTATACTTGATTTTCCTGCACATGTAACACTTTTCCCACCCATTAGCTGGTGGATGCTAATTAATTAGCTGGTGGAGTCCTTCATCAAAGATATTCCTTTGTTTTTGTTTAATTTATTATTATTAAATCTAAACAAATTTTATTCCCTTGCTATCTGTTTACAAAACTACACAATTTGGGAAGTATAGCTTCACATCACCACTTGTAAACACACTCAATTTCTCTCCACCAAATCCTATCACATATATTTACACCCTCTAACCCCACCTTTTCCCCCCAACCTTCCCTTCTGGAAACCACCACATTTTCCCACAGAGTTTAAAGTTAAATTTGTTCTGTTTTGATTTGTACAGTTATTAATATTTCACAAATAAACAAAACCATCCAATCATTCTCTTTCACTATCTGATTTATTTCACTTAATATCATTATTTCAAGTTCCATCCATAGTATTCCAAAAGGCATGATTTTTTCTCTTTTAATAAGTAGTAGTAATGCATTGAATATGTGCTCCATGATTTATTTATACAGTTTATGGACATTTAGGTTGATACCATGTCTTGACTGTTGTGAGTAATGCCACTAAAGGCATACCGATGCATATATCTCTTCACATTTTCATATTCTTCAAGTAAATATTTGAAATAGTATAGTTTAATTTAGTGATATTTCTAATTTTGATTTTGAAGGAAATGCCATACCATTTCCTTGAGTCTGAATTAACTGATATTCCTACCAACAGTGTACCAGGGCTCCTTTCTTTTCACATCTTTGGCAACACTTGCTGTTCTAGTCTTTTTGATACAGGTCATTCTCACAGGTTTGAGGAGGCATTTCTTAGTAGTTTTCTTTGCAGTTCCCTGATGCTAAGTGATGTTGAACATTTTCCCATGTACCTGTGAGCCTGTATCTGTATGCTGACTTTATAGAATTGTCCTTTATGAAGTTATCCCTTTGTTAACTCATTCGATCACCCACCATTATAAAATAAAGGTCCATGCTTCCCAATCAACTCTTTTCCTAAATAGCATCTACCGCTACTTGATATATAATGCATCTCATATTTGGTGAAAACTAAATATTGATGTAACAAAACTTACTCCTACACTAGCTTTAGTGCTATAAATTTGGGTCTTAGTCACTAGAGATGGTCCCAACTGAGGTATTATAGGTAGGCCGGCCTATCTATGAAGAGTAGATGTTTGTGTGCCAGATATCTATAATTGATTGTAGTTGACCTGACGACATTGCTCAGTATTTCACAGTTTAAGCACTTGTGTGCTTTCCACTTGTGTGGAGAGGACAAGGAAATTCAAGACTCAAGTTCTCTCTGACTTTTGCAAGAGTCTGTCTCAAGACCACAAGGATGACTTGCCTGTTCTTAAGAATATTCTTAGAAATAGCTATGTATATATTCTCTCCTTTGGCCATCTATATCCATAATTAAGAAAATAAGAAGAGGGATTATTCTGCATGGGTTATAATTTTTTACAGATGCCAGAGAAGAAATATGACTACTTAGGATTGGAAAAAATAGCCCTAAGTTTGTTTTCTGTTGCTGTGCAACAAATTACCTAAATCTTAACAGTTTAGAACATCATGGACTTATTACCCTGGAGTTCCTCTGATTAAAAGGAGAACACACTATCAACTGTGTGATCTGCTCCAGGTCTCACTGTCATCTTACATGATTCTCACCTTGGTCCATGTGCAAACTCCTTCTAGCTGGTGGGGTTCTTTTACTGCAGCTGTAAGATTGGGGTTGGTCCTCAGCTCCTGGAGATTGCTCCACAGTTCCACGACACAGGCCTCTTTGCCATGGCTGTCTGCTTCTGTAGGCCAAGGGGAAACATTCTTCTGCTCCGAATCTCTTCTTTCAGGAACGGATCAACTATTTAAAATCTACCAGGATAATTCACCTTTTGATTAACTCAAATGCAGCAAATCATAGAAATGAAACCTGGAATGTTCTTGATCTCCTTCTTATGCCTAAGGAGGAGGGTTTAGAAATCTGCAGTAGCAAGGACAAATTAAGAGGACATCAGAATGGAGAAGCAAGGGAAAACCCACTGTCCTAAACTGAAGTTCTGCACCAAAAAGAATCTGGGTGTTTGTTCAATATGTTTGTGTTGGTATTTTAATTCTTTAATTTCCCTAGAAGATAAGGTAAGTTGACATGTTTTCTGAAGTATTAGTCAAATTATTTGTGCTACAATAATTAACTAATCTCCCCAATTCAATTGAATTGACTCATTTTAATATATTGTTATCTTGTATACCAAATGCTATTTTTGACTTGCATAACTATTATTGATGTGCCAGATATATATTTTATATCTTTGAAATATAACCATATCATACATTTTAAATGATACATCTTTTCCTCACTTGGTGATCTTTTCTTCCTTCTTATTCTTCCAGATAAACCTTAAAACAAAAACATCTTGTCAAAAGTCCTTCCAATGTGACACTAATTTGTATTTATGCAAAACTTAGATTAAAAACAAAATTGCAAAGCACTGATACATATTTAACTTAAACGTACTCCTTCTGCCTAGTTTTGCTTTCTTCTAGAAGTTTCTTTTTTTTCACATCTGCAGAGGTATTTTATTACTGATTCTTGTTATTAGCACAATTTGTAGCAATCATAATTTTGAGTTCTCAGAGAGATGGAAAGATTAAATACCTTCACAGTTGAGAATTTTGACTTAGACACCTTCAAATGTAAATACCACTTGAGAAAAATTCTCATCCATTCTCATCTCATAGAATCACTTATTCACTAGTTTACTGCCTGCCTGATGCCTGTAAGATTTAAGCTACCCCAACAGTCATCATTTTCCAGGACAACAAAGCATAGTCAAAGCAATAGTTTTAATTCCCCATGCTCCAGTCGCACCCCATGAAACCCAGTAATGACACTTGAGAGAATGCATTAGTAATTCTGCACACTTGGAGATTATGACAGTTGTCACTCCCCTAGCTTTTACTGGGTGGGGGAGGAGTCTGTAATCCAATTTTGTCCTGAATTCCATCACAAGATGGTTAATTAGACATTTTGTCATGTCACCCACACTATTATTTATTTAAACTGCAATGCCAATTGCACTAATTAGAAATTATTTTAGTATATTGATAGCTCCTTAAAAATATCTGCTGGAATTAACTTTCCATACAAAATTCATAACCTAATTTTTACCCTTGCAAGCTAAAGACTTCTTATTTTTGAGAGCATCGGATATTTTAAAATTGCTTTGCTGTCAGCATACTCCCTAAACATGCCTCTTGTAAGAGGGTCTAAATTTTAAAGTTGGAGTTAAGAACTATGGAATAGGCATTGAAATGAAGTATTATTTTTGATTTATTTAGCTTTATCTCTTGGTGATATTAGTAATTATACACCATATTTTGCCATAGTCTACTGAAACCAATAAAAGCTTGAAAAATAAATCATTGTGAAAATCATGAGATTTAATAAAATTCTCAATGTGATATTTTATCACAACTGAAAGATAGCCTATACCATTAATAAAAGAGCGCTATCATTGACCTGCTTAATTGGCACTATCTAAGAGATTTATTTTGATTGAGATAGATAATCATTAAAGTTAAAACTTATAAATAGGTTAAATTTTAATGTTAATGTAATTAAAACTGCTTTCATCAGTGATAGGTTGTCATACTTGGATTCTAATAAGATGGTAGTAAATGTGATGACTGAATACTTCTACATTTATTGAAATAATTATTAATTCTTGAACAATAACTCATGCTAGCTTAATTTGTAAATTAAGCATTAAAAGTGATTTCAAGGAGATTTTGAATGGTTATGCATATTCAACAGTTTCAAGTTAGATTGCTCCATGTTTTACAAATTGTAGTATTTTATTTCTAATCTTAACACTTTTAAATCTGCATTAGAGGAGAAAGAATATTAGATAGTATATTGTGGACTATCAAATTGACTTTTTATGAAAGCTTAAAAATTCTCCAAATTCCAGAGAAATAAAGTGACATTTTTATTATTCCTTTTTTTTCACTCTGATAATCCATAACATTTATCAGGATAAGAAAAATCCTCTTACCCCTGCTATTCACCTAGTAGATGTACACTTAACATCAACAAATAAAAGATGAATTTATATCCACTTTATAATTTTTTAGGGTAACTTTACATATGGGAAAAATAAACAAATCATGAGCATACACTGCATGAACCTTTCAAAAGATATATATTTGCATAACATGTACCTGCTGAAGAGCGACAGTATTTGCCTTTCATCAAAGTGTTCCCTTTTGTCCCTGGACAATCAAGTCTCATCCAGCCACATCTATTCACTGTTCTATTCAGTGACACTAGATTAGTTTTAGCTTTTCTTAAACATATACCAAAAAATAAGTAAAGGAATCAGATAATAGTTCATTGAGTTTTTATTTTATCGTGTGTTGAAATTTATCATTATGTGTATACAAATGGTTTATCTTTTTTATTCTTTTTTATTTATTGTGTGATTATATCAGTGCTTGTATACTGCCATGCTGGCTATTTAAAATTTTGCCATATCATGTACACATGAATATTTTGGTCATTTGCAGATTTGAGATATCAGGTACAGGTGTTTTATGTGAGGTCATAGGGTTCATGAGCCATCTTTTGGTATTCCAGTAAGAAGTGAAACTGACACCAGTCGTCTCCAAATTCTAGCTTATATTTGGTGCTAACAGATTTATTAAATTTAGTTGTTCTGGTTATCATAGTTTATCTTATTTTCATTTTAAGTTGCATTGCCCTTAATTCTAACTATCTGGACTAGTGTTTTGTGTTTATATGTCATTCCAATATCCTAGTTTTGAATAATTCATTTATTTTGCTCCTGTTGACATCGTTTTTATTCATAAAAAACTTTAGTCTAGATAGTTTTCCATATACATATGGATTTTAGATATTTCTTGCAGTCTCTGAACTTAATTTTTATTTCATTTCATGTTTTTTCATAGGAGTGACAAATTCTAAATTGTTATTTTATAGTTTGTTGTTGTCAGATTTGTATCTTCTAAGATAACCCTTTGCCTTCCTCAATTTGAGAAAGTCAAAGACAACAGTTTTGCAGTCTTCTAGAAGTTTTATAGATGTTTCTTTAATAATTATGTCATATTTTATCTTTAATTACTACATTATGTGGTATGAAGAATTAATCTAGATTTTTTTCCATTCATTCATTTTATCTAAGACTTATCCAGCAGCATCAGGTCTACTTATGGGAAGGTTCTTTAGGCCCACACTGAATTGCCATTAGCTATATTTGAGAGGGGGGGGGTGTCTATTTTTTAAATTCCTACAGTCACAAATTGGTCAGTATGTCTAATGTGCAAACATAATGAACCTTTGATGCAGCTATATGTAAGACTTCAAAATCATAGTGGGAGTCTTTTATCTTTGCTTTAAATTTTTAATGATTGCTCTAGGTATTTTACGTCTTTGACTACAGATTACAAAATTTCACACACAAAATGTCTAGGTTGTTATTAATTAGGAAAATAGATGAATTTCTAGGTCATGTTAGGACATTTAAAAATAATGTTTTCCATTCTACTAGTGTGATAGCTATCACCACTCAGATGTTTAAAATTTTCATTTATCAGTAACATTTCATTTTCAATACAATGTAATTTACTGTACAGTTTTCAATCTTTCACATCTTTTGTTAAACTTATATACCAATATTGCATGTGTTTTGATATTGTAAATGCATGAATGTTTCAATTGTTGGTAATATATAAAAATATATAGATTTTTGTATGTGTAGCATTGAACTTGTATTTCTAAAATTCACTAAAGATTGTGGAAGACTGGAAGAGAATCTTGTTCTTGATCATTAACAATATACTCCCAGTAGGGACACTTTGTGATTTTCAGTTTTCAGGATAAGCTATTTTACACAGTGTTTTATTCCCTGTGTGATAATAATTGCCTTATAATTTGGGGGGTTTATGGTCTACCTTTACAGGGACACTTAAATCTTAGTAGATGTAGGCATCTTTATAAAGCATCTGTACCTTTGACATTTTTAACTCTGCATACTCAATTTATTTTTAGCACAGTAAAATCAATACTATTTTAGTTTGCGCTTCATTTAAACCAGATTCTGTGCAGAATAAGATCAGAATTTTCACTGTTAGACAAACTACTTTCTAAAATGACAAGGCAAATTGCAAAATAATGTAAAGACACATTTTGTGAATTAGAGCTTCTAAACATTTCATTATGAGACAGCAGTATATATTTGTATGATTGAAGCTTCCATAGTACTAGGTTTTAGTTTGATATAGAATTCAAATGTTTTATTTGTTAAAATATTTTTTTTTCTTTTTCTTTTTTTTTTTTTTTTCACTCCG
>PVHY01000435.1:0-221061 GCA_004024945.1 Uropsilus gracilis | reverse complement strand
GGGTGATTACTGTAGATCTCATTGGCTAAGCTGTTTCTGGGCAGGGAGACGTCTCTTGTGTCTTCCAGTTCAAGAGGCAAAGCATCAGCAGGTGAAAATGGAGATGCTGAACAAGTGTCTGCTGAAGTTCTGCAGCAGGTACCAACTGGCTCTCTGTGGGGCTCTCTTCTGGCCTCCACACCTCATTAATATTTATGTACTTATTTATTTCCAGGGTCTACATTTTTATAATATAATAAACCAGTTTAACCTATTTCTCAAATGTTCTGATGAAAACTAGGACTATTTTTTCCATTTACCATTTGACCCAGCAATCGCTCTTCTGGGAATCTACCCAAAGGAGACCTCAAAGTGGATACAAGGGGACACCTATACTCAGATATTTAATGCAGCACTATATATAATTGCAAGGACATGGAAACAACCCAAATGTCCCAAGATAGATGAACGGATGAAAAAAGATGTGGTCTATATACACAATGGAATATTATTTATCAATCAAAAATGACTAATTTAACAAATTTGCAATAACATGGGTGGACCTAGAAGAAGTCATATTGGCAGAAATTAGTCAGAAAGAAAAAAGACAGAAATCAAATTATTTCACTAATACGTGGGATACAGGAACAAAGACCAGGAAGAAAAGTCAAATCAAGCTAACAAGCAAACTGAAGTACACAAATGAGGGTGGGGGAATGGGTTGGAGTGATCAGGAGGGGTGGTGGTGGGTGAACCCCAGGGAATACAAAGATAAGAAATATATATATATATATAAATTGTTTTTAAAAAGAGAGAAAAATAGGAATATTAAACTGCTAGGATTTGGTACCATACATCCGAAGAGTTGTGAGCCCTGCTTCCAAATTATAGCATAAACCAATATTACCTGGATAGAAGAAATATATATAAAGGATAACAGCTATGATTTGCAAAACATTGTCTAGCTCTTATTCTCCACACCTGGTTTAAATAACGGTTGTGTATATTTGTTTTCTCTCATTGATGCTCAGTATTCGAGCTTCATCAGGTACCGTAAAGTCACGACTTAGCTTGTATGTTTTCTTCACAGGCTTCACCTGCTCACAGAAAGCGCCTGCAATTTCCTTAGTTTTACACAATAACCCTGGATTTAAAAATACATGTTAATAAAATAGCATTGTTTTAATCAAGTTGCTTTACTTTCAGATGATGCACAGGTGATTTCTTTGGGCTTTACTTTCAGATGATTCACAGGTGATTTCTTTGGGTGCCTAGTCACAGGTTTCAGAGCTCAGTGAATGAATTGTGGGATCCAGCTTAGCTTAAAGTTCAGGTCTTGTGATATCCTTGGGAAAGATGGTGATCTGGGATCAGCTCTGGTCCTGACTTTGACAAAAGGGCAACCCATCACCTTCTTGGGCTTCTGGTTTCTACTAGAACTCTCTGGGCTTGCTGAAACTTGAGTTTCATTTAACAATAAGTTTCCCCAAACTCATTAGATTTAAGTTTTCCAACATTATTCATTCTCAGAAGTGTTTTTGATGATGTGGCTCTTTGCTTTAGAATTAATTTTATGATAATTTTATACTATTCTATGTTCTATATGATATTATTAATTTTATAGCCATTTTACAAAAAAAGCAGTCCATTATAATTTAGGAAACTAAGAACAGTTTTTAAATACATGACATGTTCTTTGTCTTCATTTAGATTTTTTCCCCTGAGAAAGATGTTGCAAATTTTGAATTGCCTCACGTTTATTTTGTTAGACACTTTACTAGATATTTCATAGAAGTAGTAATTATTTTAATTTGAATTCCCATTGTTCATTGCTAGCACATCAACGTAGAACTGATAGTTATGTGGATCTTTTTCCTTTAAGATAGCTAAACTCATGCACTACATCTATAGCTCTTTGGGAATCTCAGAATTTTCTACATGGATGATTATACTGCTAGTACAGACTTTTTCATGATATTTTATCATTTATCTTAAATACATATGCACACATGCGCATGTACAGATGTCTGCCACTTTTCAAAAGCTTAAGTTTGTCACTTCATTTTTATGATCGTATAAAGGAGTGAAAAGTATCCGTTTGTACAAACAATGAAAGATAAAAAGCAAAGCCTTCTCTCAACTTTTGTGTTGCAGCAGTTTTTCCGGAGGCAGTGGGACCTCAAGCAACACAAATGACCTTGCCAAGCTCCTTCACGAGAACTGCTTCATAGACTGGTATTTACCTTATCATTTCTGCTTTTACTAGATGGAAGTGCCATTTCAGGCCTGATGTATTATTTGTGATGATTTGATAGGTTATTTTTGGCCTGGGACTGCTTGAAATGTTCCCCATGTAAGTGAATGGTAATTGCTTCTTTGCTTTATAACAAATAGCTTGCACATGATTTCACGGAACCGTGCTATACTTGGGTAGTGGGGAAACCTATTTAACTATGCGGCATTCCCTTGTGTTATGATGCAAAATCTGGGGGAAGTGTATGAGGTCAGCATCCTTCCTTTGTTTATTTTATTCAAAAAGCACTCCATTTTTCATCATAAATGTAGGAAGCAGTAAGTTTCTTATAGCATATGCTCCTAGACCGATTTCTCTATAACTGATAATGAGGACAATTTGTTGTATTTAAGTTTGTTTTTTTTTTTGAGTATTTGATGAATTTGATGTTACATTTTATAAATTTAAGGTTTGCAGTCATATAAATACATTGATACGATTGTCTTTGATGTAATATTTATCACATTACTTGAAATTACATTATTGCTGTCCATGTGCATTAGACCTAATGATTTCTTTGGTACTTATTATATGTTTGTACCCTTTAACATAGTCAGTCTTGCCCCCTCACCACCACACATCCCCAGTAACCATCACTTTGTTTTTTTTAAAACAGGTTTGACTTTTCTTGTTTCCACATATTATTGATACCATAGAATGTCTTTATATTATTTACCTCATTCAGTATGATGTACTCAGTATCAATTCATGTTGTTACAAATGACAAGGTATCCTCCTCTTTCAAGGATGAATAATATTCCATTGTAGACTGTAAACCACATATTTTTATCATACATATTTTTACGTGCATTCACTGATATGCATTTTGGTTTGTTTTCCTATCAAACCATTGCAAATATTTCTGTGGTAAACATGGGTATGTATCGGCTTTTTCAAATTGTTTTTATTTTCTTTACATATATAGCCATAAGTGGAATTACTGGATCTCACAGTACATTTAATTTTAATTTTTTGAAGAACTTCCAAATTGTCTTCCAAAAGGAAAGAACCAATTCATAATTTGACCTGAAGTACACGAGAGTTTCTTTCCACAACATCCTCATCAATACCTGTCTTTGAAATCAGGTTAAAAAGGAGGGGAAAGCCTCCAATTTACAAGCCTCCGGTCTGTATCACCTGTGTATAGCAGTTGCCACTCAAAATGTAGCTTAACGAGGGATTTTATTAACGACGGAGTTCAACAGGGAAAACAAAAAGTCCTTAAAGTCAAAAGTGTCAGTTATCTTACCCCAGTGACCATTCTCAGTCCCAAAGGTCCCCAAAACACAGTCCACGATGGTGCCCTCTTACCCTTCCAAACCTCAGAAGCAGGCACTCTGCAAAGTCCAGTCTTTCTCTGGTGTCTTCTCTTTTCTTCCTTTCTTTCCAGTATCTCAAGCTGCTCCGCTTCTTCAAGGTGCTTGGAACTTCTTTCACAACTGCTGATGTACAAATCAGCTTTCCAAATTCCTGGCCATTGCCAGGTACCAGCTTTCCAGGCCACCTTGCTGCGGGGTCACACTCTCCTCACAGGCCACTCTTCTGCTGGCCACCATGACTCCTAGCCACCACCAGCTCACTCTTCCAAGGGGATTCTGCCCAGCCTGGTTACTCGGGCTGCTCTTTACCCACCTGTCATTCTCTTCTCTCCTGTCCCGAAAGCTCCGATCCCGCATCCTTCTCTAGGTGCCAAAAACTTTCAGCTATCAGCTTCACATGATTCTGCTTCTTGTGCAAATCCTCTTCCTCCTCCACCAGTTTTTAACTGGCATGTCCCCAGGGGTGGGGGAGGGACACCCCGTTTCATCTTGACAATAACTATTGTAATTGGTGTGGGGTGGTATCTCATGAGATTTTGGTTGGTATTTCTCTGATGATTATTGACCAGGGCATCTTCTCAGATATCTGTTGACCATTTTGAAATATTATTTGGAAAACTGCCTATGTAATTCATTCTTGCTCATATCAAGGTTTTATTTTGGGGGGGGGGGTTATTGAGTCTATTGCTATATTAATATATTTTGGATATTAAACCCTTTCCAGTATAAGGTATACCTAAAATGACTCCTGTTCTGTAAGTCATCTTTTGATTTTCTTGTTTATTATGTTGAAACCTTTAAATTTGAAGTACTCCTATATGTTGGTGTTTTCTTTATTGATTGTGCATTTGGTTTTATGCCCAAGAGATTATTACCTAGATTGATATTGATAAGCTTCTGCCCTATGTTTTCTTCTGTGTGTTTTATACTATTAGCTTGTTTGTGTAAGTCTCAATTCATTGTGAGTTTATAGTATTTTTAACATAGTCTCTGTATTTACTGATTTCCCATGTGCTAGTTTAATCAGTGATTAGAAGAGCTATTTCAGCTGCTAACTAAATTTATGGATTTTCTTGTAGCTTCATGCATTCTGGTTTTTAATTAGATGTATTTAAAATAGTATATGATTTTGATTAACTGATTCTTTTATCAGTAACTATTCTTATTCTCTCTTAATATTTATTTTGAAACCTACCTTATCTGAATTATTAATGAAATTATTCCACTATCTTTTGATTAATCCTTGGAAGGCATAAATTGTTTTTTATTTTCAATATATATCTGCCTTTAAAAAATTAATCTATAAAAGTTGGTTCATACTTAGATATCCAATTTGGCAATATTTTCTTTTAGCTGAATGTTTAGACCCTTTGAATTTAAATATCATTTTCAATGATATTTAGCCAGTTATTATTTCATATTTTTATATATTTTTATATTTTTCCATGTGTTTTCTTTCTCTTTTTGCCTTTCTCCACTTCATTGCTTATATTTTCTTTTAAGATTCTATTTTATCTCCAATATTCCAATATTGTTTTTGGCTATTGAATCATTTGATTTCTATTAGTACTTTCTGTAGAGTGTACAATATACCTTTAAATTATCACAGTTAATTTCCAAATAATATCAGTTCCACTCCTATTTCCTACTACTGTTCCTTTGTGAATGTATTTGTGATATATTTTGTTTTTTCAAATCCTGTAAATGCCATAATACATTGATATAATATTTGAAAAATTAATCATTGGGTTTGAATGTAATTTAAAAAAGAAAATAATATATATATGCACACATATATATGTATATACTAATACATTGTCCTTTTCTTTTGTTTTTTTTCCTTCTTAAAGGCAAGTATTCATATGGTATTATTTTCTTTCTGTCCAAAAGAAATTCCCTTAACATAACTTATAGTTTCAGCATGATAAATTCTCTTGGCTAATGTTTTCTGAAAAAAGAATAATTAATGAATTCTTGAAAAGTGGTTTCAGGTTCTGGTTGACAGTTTTTGTGTATGTGTTTTTTCATGTTACCTAAAACATATTTCTCCAGTGTCTCATGGTTTGCAAAGGCTTTGTAGAAAAGTTATTTCAACTGTTTACAGTTGCAAAGAATTGGAAACAAACCAAATGCCCCAAAACAGATGATTGGCAAAAAAAAAAAAAAAAAAAGTGGAACATATACACAACAGAATACTATGCATCCATCAAGGAGGACAAACATGTCATTTGCAGCAACCTGGATGGAACTAGAAAGACTCAGATTAGCAGAAATAAGTCAAAAAGAAAAATAGAAGTACAGGATGGTCTCACTTATATGACAGATATAGGGAAAAATAAACAAACTAATAAGAAAAAATGAAAACAACCAATGGGATTGAACCATGGAGTGAGAGAGGAGGAGAGGGAAGAAGGTGGGGGAGGTGAAGAGCACAAAAGATCAGGATAGTTAACAAATGTTAGTGAAGTGGGAAAGCCCCGGGGTAAAAACAAAAAACACACACACATTTACCAGATATGGGAAGAGAACAATGGGCCAAACAACCAACAACTGGACATCAACTTATCCAACCAACAAATTGCAGAAAAATGGGAAATGGAGTGACTGGAGGGGGGATACATAGGGGGGATATGGAGGGAGCAGGAGGGATCAATTAATGCACAATGGTGACAAATCAATAACATGAATTTTTTTAAAAAAAGTTATTTCACTTGTGTGAAATGACTTTTTGATGGTTGTTTTCTGTTGGTAAAGAACTCTAGATTGACTATTTTGGCTTTCTCTCAGTAGCTTAACATTATTTCCTGTATGCATAGATCCCAGTTACCACTGTTAGATAACCAGTCTCTCAGAAACATAGTGAATATTTCAATAATCAGAATATTGGCTGAGTAACTTTATAAAGTTTACAAACATTACTTATAGCACACTGACCTATATATTTGTCTATGTAAATAGCAGTCATACATCATTATTTCTGTCTAATCATCACTTATTTCAAATGGTTGGTCATTGACCACTGTACAATTGCTATTCAGTTCACACATAGATGCCAAAAAAAATAAGGAAATATATATGAACCCAGTACCTCCCAGTGATAAACCTAAGTATATTTTATGACAGTGAATAATCCAAAGAGGGAATTGGTGAACAAAACTGAACGTGCAGCAAAGAGACGAAATTTGACAATGTCAGAAATAAATTCAAGTAGGACATAAATAAAGTCATGGGGAAAATAGCTGATGGTGGGCACATTGATTGTTTTCATTCAAGATAGAGATGCGGGCAGAGGGATTTGGTAAAAGCTAATTTATTGATGTCATGAGAAATGTTTTGACATAAAAGATGAAGTTATCTCACTGGAAGTGACATCAGCACTGTCTTTTGTTCATTTCATTCTTATTTTTAGTGGATACTAAATGAATATAATCTACTAAATCTAATCAAAACTTTATTACTCTGTCACTAACTAGGAGAATGCAATTACTTTTATTTATTTTCTAAACACAGTCATTCAGTGGAAATGCATTTCCATGTAACAAGCCAGATATGTAGATTTTGGATTTACCTATCATGCTTGTTATGTGTAAGAAATAATCTTTCTACCCCTAAAAGAACCTCTCTATGACCATCCCAGTAATAATCAGCCACTTTTTCTCCCTCATGCTTATTTTAGGAAAGTCATCCCTTATCCATTATTCTTTTGTTGTAGCAAAGATTTACCAACCAGTTTTTAACCAATACATGTTAAATATATCTTTGTTAGTCAGCAGTTCTGACTTTAAATATTCAAATTGTCTTTGATTTTACATCTTTTCTGAATGCTTGCTATGTGAAATGTATTTTTCTTGTATTTTATAATGTTCCATTTAGCATGTTAATTTTACTTAGAATTAAGCATTAGAGAAGGAGATAGCATGCTTCATTAGTACTAGAAGCACAACAAGAAAACTGGATATTCCTTCTTTCACACAGTATTCTGAAGGAAAATTTTATTTAAATTTCCATTCTCAAAGGAATTCTTATTTCTGTAGTACAGCTGTAGACATATTTTAATTAGAGGAAATGCAAATTATAAATTGAGAGTCATAGACAGGAGATGCTTTATACAAGTAATGTTTCTTTTATGTTCTAAAAATTTTGGCTTTGTCATTTATGTTTTTAGAGGGAGTCATTTATTTCTCACATATTAATGTGAAATACTCATTTTGGACATTATTTTCTCTTATTGGGTATTTTGGTATCAAGAAAAATGTATTTTAAAGGATTCTAGGAAGAATTGGAAACCAACTAGAATATTAAAAGTTACATTGAGGAACTTTTAATGAATATAATAAAAGGCACTGTAATTAACAGATTGATTATAGCTCTCTGTAAAACCACTTCAGATGACTTAGTCTAATCAAACCTAGAAAATATCAAATCCTATAACGGATAATGCTGTATATTATTGTATAGTATGAAATAAGAGAAACAATTTTCAGGGTGCTTGTGTTCAAGACTGATGATTAAAAAATAACTGTGCAAATTCCCAATATTACTTTATTTATCGTATTCTGTTCCTAATGCTAGGTGAAGGAGAACATAAACAGAGAAATAGAGTTTCTTTTCTCAGTCAGGATTTTGCTATTTTTATGATGCAAGTTGTAAAATAATAATTATAAAAGGGTATTTAAAAAGTGTGGGAACCTGGGAAAAAACTGATGGTGGGCAAATAAGGATTCAGGGAGAAGATGTTTGAATTTCTTCAAAGTGGGAAAAGGGAGTGTGTGCTAAGATGTAAAAATCTTATCCAAAAACACTGAGAAAATGGGGAAGATTCAAAATAAACCAGAGTACATAAATTTAACTCTCTTTGCCCCTCCCAAAGAACAAAGATATGTAAAAAGGGATTAACTGTAATTTTTGGTGGCAACCTGATTGTGGAAGAACCTGATCTAGATTTCCCAGGAACTTGCACTTGATTCAAGGAGGGTTAGAAGATCAACCACTTTTGAGTGGGAAGTTATATAATCAGAATTCTGCTTTAGGAAACCCAGTTGAAACCATTGCATAGGATATGGTTTCAAAGATAACTGGATAGATTGTATATAGATTGTATAGGTCACATACACTGGTGTTACCTTTACATGATTCCTTTTCTAATATTTTAAAAATCTTAATTGCTCTATCATCTATTAGAATACAAGTTGGCAGTTCATAATTAAACTGCTGATTTTTTTTCTTAATTACTTATTTGATTGTAGAAAACAAATGAATTCCAAAGTGATAGAGCTGTTTGATTGCTCTAACAGGGCAATCAATCCTATTCCACATGCTAGCAGGGGAGCCAATCATATCACAAGAGAATTAAGAAACTACCAAAGATCCCCCCCCCCCGCCATGTCACCTTGCCAGTGAACACAGTAGACATCTACACAACAGTACCAGCCTGCAAGGACATCAGGTAAGAGAGGAGATGAGAATAAGAACCCTGCAGTCATGACATACACATTTCGAGTTTATTTATTTAACTGGATTCAAGACCAGCTGGCCAGATGACTATTCTTGCTGTCAAGATGATAAATGCATCTCGATGTTCCACAGATTCATCAAATCGAGACTCAGTCATCATAATGTGCTTTATCTGAACATCAGTGCGGCAGGCAAATAAAACCGTGGTAAGCACAAAATAGATGGGCTCACCCTCTGGTGGGAGTCAAAACCTCAAAACAAACGGGCACATCCACTACAACCAACACAGGCAGGCTTCGTGTTCAAGGGGGCTGATTTATTCTCTCAGGAGTGAACAGTGCCCCCGCATTTATAATCTTTCTTAGAATGACTGAAATCTTATCAGGAGCAGAATCTTGTATTCCCTGGGAATCACCCACCACCTTCCCTCCCTAACCACTCCCTCCCATCACGCACCCCCAAGTTGTGTTCTTTAGTTTGGTTGTTAGCCTGTTTTGACATTCCCTCCTGGCTTTTTGCTTGTTTATCCTATATTCCATGTATTAGTGAAACCATTTGGTTTCTTCTTTTTCCTTCTGACTTGTTTCTGCTAATATGATTTCTTCTAGTACATCCATGTTATCATAAATTCATCAAGTTTTTCATTTTTAATTGATGAGTAATAGCCTATTGTGTATATAGACCACATCTTTTTTATCCATTCATCTGTCTTGGGACATTTGGGTGGTTTCCATGTCCTTGCAATTAGTGCTGCAGTAAACATCTGAGCACAGGTGTTCCTTTGTATAAGTATTGAGGTCTCCTTTGAGTAGATTCCCAGAAGAGCAATCGCTGGGTCAAAAGGTATTTTCATTAGTTTGAGGGTCCTCCACACTGCTTTCTGTAGTGGCTTAATTAGACTACTATGTGATGTACTGGTAATCATGGGAAAAGGAAAATCGTTTAAGTATGACATAAATTGATGTATGGCAACTTAACTAAAGTTAACCTTCAAACAGTTATTTTCTCAACTGTTCATACTTTCGCTAAACTATTACCATTGTATTATTTGCTCTATTTAAAGAGATCTTGTTAATACCACGTGGTGTTGTAAATCAGGAGCATTGGATTTGAACTAAGTTTTTTTCTTCAGTGGACAGAGCCAATCAGTAACTCAAAAAATGTTTCTGTATAAGTCAACACTAAATTGTCCACCAAAGTCTCTAATGAGAAGATACCCATCTAATCCAAACTATCTGAGGGAATATCTGCTTGATTCGGAGAGGAAGTTATTAGTCATTCTCGTGTTTGTACCCCAGATGTATTGTATGTTAAAAGGCTGAATGGGAAGGGAATTTGATGGAGGGGAGATTATGGTGAGGGAAGAGCTATATATGATCTTTTAGATTTTATAGTAGTGTGTTCTCACACTGAGCATTGCTTGAGGATATATCAAGAACTTCTGAATGCTATAATCTTTTATTGTGCACATTTAAGAAAAACGAATATTAACTAATGAGTAGTGAGCTTTGAATATGGACTCAGTCTTGAGTAGACTCAAAGTGAGACTTTTTCTGATGATAGTGGAGATGATGCAGTAATTCAACTTAGCTAATAAGTCACTACACATAGGTTTTCTAGAATATGACAAATACTTCAAAATATAAACATGGACTTTGTGGGCTGTCTTCATAAAGAGTATCCCCAGCTATTGTTGTCAATAGATTATTTATGACATTCTTAATTTCATAGTAGAAACCTTCCCATGAGTATGTGTAAAATGAATGTGTAAATCATTCATATTTTAATGATGTTACAAAACAAATAAAAGACTTTCACAAACACCTTGTGAATTTTAATCACAGAAACAGGTATAGAATGAATATTCTGACTCAAGATCAACTGGTAGCAATTTTTCTTTGTATTTTCTTAAATAAGGAATGCATTTATAAGCTGCCTTTTTGATTTTGGTAATATTTGAGTGAAGTTTTCTAAAATTTGTGAAACTATACCTCCAATATCCACAATGTCACTTTTGGCAGAACTTAATTTTACTTATGCTATTAACCAACATGGAATAGGAGACAAGAATAGATATTCTACCCAAATCAACTGATATGAGCAAATAGATGAAATAACCTTTTGTTTTCATTTAGATCTTGGATAACAAACTGTTTATGATTATTATCACTGAAAATGGGAAATAAAATAGGATCAGCTACTAGTGTCTTTCCATTCTGCCTGGAGAAGTGACTTTAATACACATGCCACATACCTAAGTGTGCTTGTATATTTATGTTACTATGACTATTTCTAAAGTGACATTATTTCATCTGTGGCAAATCTCTATTCATCAAATACCATTTCACATGAAACTTTGGTACATACAAGAACATAAAAATAAGATTTGCTTTCATTAAACTGAGAAGGGAGTTCATTTCTGATTTTACTCTCAAAACATTTTCTATGACAGCTGATAGCAAAATCACAGTAAACATAGAAATAGTAAGAGGGCAAATGTGTCCTAATATAGTTCAACAGACTGTAAAATGTTAGTAGTATGCAATGTTCACATATTCTTCCTATAGAGTGTATCAAGTTAAACTGTGAAGTTTGATTCATACCACCAAATAAAATACATTCACATATGTTATATAATATGGGTTCTATCCATTTATCATGGGGATACGAATGTGTTAATATTTGTTGATCTGTTTTACCAAACTTAACCTGATTGTGGGGGCAATATGAATTCATCTTTGAGTACATGTGAGTGGCAGCTTTACTCACTGGCAGTGTTTTAGTTAATGAGGTTTATTCAAAACACAATTATTACAAATTAAGTACATGTGAGTGGTTTTGCATATGTTTACCATTTTGGGGGGAAGTATTGTTTCTCCATCTAGCTTTTGTTGTTCTGCAAATGCAACCCACATTGTTGATGTTTACTTTTCATCTGGATTATCATATTAAATTGTGATTACTGGAGCATTCAGATATAAGTGGATGATTAATGTAGAATCTATTTGAAGTGATAGATTAGTGTGCTTTATAATGATTGTCTTTTATCACCATGATTTATCCTGTCTTTTTGCTAATATAAGTAACCTTCTAAACTTTTGGACAAACTTTTGGACAAAAAGCTGTATTCATCATTTCCAAAGGAGAAAAGCATCATTTTAAAATTAAATTCACATTTTAGGCTACAAAAAATAATGGCTTGCCTTGAATAGAATCAACATTCTTTGAATTATTAAATTATTTTCATTTTAGCACTCTACCATATCTTGAGATTTCTGTAAGAAATGAAAGGACTTATGAATTAATTTTCAGAATACATATAGGAATTGTTACTTTAAAAATTATTGCCATGGTTCTTCTTATTTTGTCAATTTTTTTAAACTACTATGAACATATTATATATAGCTTATTATTGAAGTTCCTAATGATTTAACATTTTAAAGATTGTTTTTAATTTACATGTACCAAACTGAATATACCTTAGATGTCCTTGAGAGAAGAAAAAGAAAAACTTAAACTTGAGAATAGTGTGAAGTGCACTCACCACAAAACCCACATCTCTGAATTCTATTTTTTTCTATTAATCTGCATTTTCTTGGCATATTAGAGCACTGTTTATTAATGCAAATCTCAAAGGGAATAACTTCCTGAAAGTGGTATTTTTACTGAAATAGTACTTGAGCAATAACAGCACTGTTGCATGTGTCAACATTACTTCTTCCAGAGTGATCTAGGGAATTAGACTTTTTTCACACATTATTCTTATATCATTAAATATTAATTTAGATATGTTTAATGTTAAAAATTTTTAAAAATATTCATTATATAAAAATAATATGCAAGATCCTAATAAAAAAAAAGTCTTCTAGAACTATGAAGGTGGAGATTTGATTATATAATATTTTCTCTTTAAAGTGTCAGATTAATCCATTTATAACAAACATGGTTTCTGTAAAAGTTGAAATTGATTTCAATTTAAAATTTACTTAAAAGAAAATTAAATTGACTACTTGGAAAATATTTTCATTTTAGATTTTTAAAATAGAAAGTCAATTATCAAAATTAATACAGAAGAAACTAATAGAAAAATAGTTTCAATAAAGTGAGAAACTATTTCTAATCTATAAATTTGCCACTAATGGCAGTTATATCTAGCTGTATCTAGATTTGAGTAGGGAAATACAGCATGGTCACAAACATCCTGGTGATTTCAATTTCCAGCTATAAATGAAGTGACTGGTATTTCAAAAATCCTCCCAAAGTGTAAAATTTAAAATTATATAAAATATATGGTAGGATGTTTTCAGACAATGAATAATAGCACAGGTTGGTCAATACTGATAGAAAGGAGACACCATTGAGTTCATGAGACCCAAGATCTTGCCGGGGGAACTTTTCCCATAATGGCATGGGAACAATAGAGATAATTGGAGCTCAGGACTCTTACTGAAATTAGGAGCCAGGGTTCAGTTGAGAGACAGCATGATAGCTAGAATGTACACGGAAGTTTAATAGGGAGGAAAGCTATACCAATGGAAATTCGGTCCTTAGAAATCTGCATCAAGTCTGTCAGCCCTTGTCTGAGTACCAAACTATAAATGTTCAGAGCAAGACTCTGCAAGACAGAGGTTAGAAGAGCTTCCAGGTTACCAGGAGCTAAACAGTGATTGGTGGCCCATACAGTGCTTGAAAGTGTTGGGATTCTAATGAGCCCTTGAAACAGTTGTTCCAATAGCTCAGAAAGATATTATTGTTCAATTAGTAAAATGATGTCATGTTACCAAATCATTTTCCTTTTTGAAACAAATCAGAGGATATTATCATTTAATTTGTGGATTAAATGTATATATTTGTAGTACTAACTGTTTTATGAATTACTTATTGATGTCTTGTCCACAGTTTTAGTAGAATATTGATATTCTAAGATAAGCTTTATCAACTCCATTAGAAATAGCAACAAATTATTGGTCATGAGAATTGAAAATGATTATTCCTAATATTTTTTAAAATGGCATTTTGTAGTATCCTTTGTGAAATGTGTCTATAATATTAAATAATGCATCTATTCTTTTATAAGTTACAGATTTTCAGTCTTATAAAAAGGACCTTCACTTTCAGGATGCTTATGCAATTTTCAATATTTTCTTACATTATTATATTTTGTTCTTGTCATAGCTAAATCTTAAACTATCTGAAATTTATTTTTAATAATGTGTGAAAAAAGGAACCAAATTATACTAAACCAGATGGCTATCTAATTGTGCCAACACATTTTATTAAGTATATCATGCTTTTCATACTCTCAATATCACACTTGTCATACAATACATTTACATGTGTATTGAGTGCTTTCTCTGAGTTCCAGACTATGATCCATTCGTCTATTGGCATGGCTATACAACATTAATTTATTGCACTAACTTATTAAGAAGTTCTGACATTGAGTTGGGAGGGGAAGAGATCTCTCGTCAACATAATTTGAATTCATTTCTTCTAGATATTTTCTGACTTTCGTATTTGGAAACGCAATATGCAACGATCAGCTATTTGCTTCATTGGTAAAAACAAAGTCACTGGTGACTTCCGTTTTAGACTGACAACCCCAGTGCACCTCACATCCACCAGCTGCTGGAAATGTTCCTCCAGCTGGCCTCCTGCTTCATCACAGCAGTCCACTGTTGGCAGTGCCATGTCCTCCTTGCCTTGCCTTGCTCTGGGCTCCTTGTTGTCTCTCTGCCTTTCACCTCTGCCTCCTACTGTCATCCCCATTCCACTGCAAGACGTGGATTAATATGCACATCCGGCTAGTTCGGTCTCTGCCCCTCTTCCCCAAGCTTCTCGGTTAGGGCATGGAACATTGATCACACTTTCCTGGTTCATTTCATTACTGACATATCACTGACTTCTGGCTGGACTTCAGACTCCAATTCCTGCCAGCCACCCCATGAGTCATTCTGGTTAGCTACCACAGCATTCTTGGGCATATAGGTTGTTGCCATAGCTTGGTTATTTTAAATAATGTTGCAGTGAACATAGAAGTTCGTATGTCCTTTCAAATTGGCATTTTTTGCATTTGCTGAAAAAATACGAAAGTGGAATTTCTGGATAACTTGGTAGATGTATTTTTAATATTTAGAGAGAACTTCATACTGTTTCCTGTAGGGAATGGAAACAGTTTACAAGGTACTTTTTCTCCTTGCCAACACTTTTGTTTCTGGCTTTTGATGTGGGCTATTCACACAGGTTTGATATGGTTCACGGTGGTTCAGATTTGTATTTCCCTGAGGATAAGTGATGATCTACCCAGGCATTTTAACAAAATATTTAAATCTATTATATTCATATTAGCTCAGGGATGTTAAAGTATAAAATTGTAACAGTAGGGAAAGAATTTATCATCTATTGACTTATTAACTTTTATATTATTTTTCTATAAATATATTACATTATTTTTTATACTATTGTTCTTTTATTCTCCCTGATAATTTTAAATTACAGTGATAACCAAATCATGCTTATGTCTTTTCAGACATTCTTTTCTTTCCTTTTCACTTGAGACATTTTTCAACTTGACATTCTAAGATTAATTTGGAATTTTTGCAGTTACTCTTCTGCTCATCAAAATTTCTAATGGATTTTTTAAAGTTAGGACTTTTTTTTTAATTTCACAAAGTGAATTAATTTAATCCAGTTGCTACTTCCTTCCTCTTTCATCTCTGGCCTTTTAGGGACCTGGTGTATGTGTACATTTTGTAATCTCTAGACATGGGCAGGAGACAAAGATTTTCTTTGCTTAATGTTGGCACTGAGGTTTACCTGCAGGCCGTCGTAGGTAGAGGTAGGCACGTGAACCGATTCTACCTGCTCAGCAGAATGCAGGTGGGAGCTGCAGGGACCTCTGGACAGGCAGGATTTGAGTCCTCAGTAGACAGAGCCAGGAAGACTGGGCTATGCAGCTTCGTCCTACAGGAGGTGGTGGTCAGCTTTCTCCATTTGGGCTTCTGGGAGCTGACTAAGGGCTGGTCTCATATTTTGTCTCCTTTGATTTCTTCCCCCAAATGCTCCCTCCCAGCCCCTTATCTGGTCTGAAGATTTACAACCCCTTTCAGAAGTCAGTTTCAGAAGCCAGTTTTTCTTCTAGCCCTGTTGGCTAGCTGTATTCCCCCAGGAGCCTGGCTTGCCATGGTAGAGAGGCCCAAGTTTCTTTTGTGAAGATCATCTTTTCTCTAGTATCCTGTTAAAGCTTGTGAACTGCATCTTAAAAATCTTAAGTAATGTAAAATTAAATATAAGGCACTTAAATTTAAGTCTTTTATCAGTTATATTATTTGACAGCAGATAATACTCTAATACTCCAGATGCCCTTATTAGTAACTAAAAATTAATTGAATAGTGATTTAGTAGTTATTAAATGCAGTACAAATAGTGCTTGATGTCCTTTATTATTTTTACATATATATAACTGATCCGGAACTTATTTTTATTTCATTTTTGTTGTTGTTGAGACTAGGTCTCAACTAGGTCTCGCTACGTTGCCCAGGGTACGCAACCCCCAGCCTCAGCCTCCCAGATAGCTGGAATACAGGTGCTAATTTAATGTTTAAAGATTAAAAATATCTATGTAAATTTCTAAGGTATTGGACTATCATGATACTGAAAATAAACTTCAAAAACAGTCAGTCCCTAGTAAGTTTTAAGATGTAGCTATAACCAAGCTACCAGATGGCACGATTACAAGAAGTAATCAAAATTTTATGAGCAAGTAGTTGGAACTTTAGGAGCTGTTCTGTTGCTATAATGGTGCTGGAGATTTTAGTGAACTGTTAATTATGGTTTTGAAAATAAATTAATTTTAGAGAATCATGGAACTTATCCCTGAGGGTTAGTGCTTAATCTCCTAGTAGAGTACAACTTGAAACTATCATTCTGTATGATATCAATAATGTCTTTATTTTTAAAAAGGAGTAATATACAGAATTTAATGCCTTCATATGAACTGAGAAATGATCTTTCTTAAAAATGGTGCCCTGGTCCCTCGATGCTTGTTTTGTCATGATATACGATAGGCTCACTGTTAATTAGGAAGGCATTTAAAGGATATGGGACTGGTGAAATGAGTCATATCTTATTTGGAGACGCATTGTCCCCTGGCTGGGCTGTCCTCTGCTTCCAGGAGCCCTGTGGCTTCACTGGTTCTTTGCGTGGCTCAGCCGGATGCTGAGCTCAGACTGAAGGTCAAACATCTCCACCTGGGCTCCACGGCGGGCCACCAGCCGACAGGAACGACCCACTTCGTTAATTTGATCCTTGTTTGCCGCCTCCTTTTGGGATTGCCCTTAGGCAAGATTTCATCATCATAAAATCTGTTTTCAAAAATTAGTAAATCAATTAACATTCTCACATCAATATAATGACTCATTGATCATATATCATAGACCATATATCATAGACCACCTCTTGCGTTGGCATATTCAGGAAAGCTTTCTATTTTATACTTCCTGTAGCTGCTTGTATTGCCAAATACCTCGGTTGGGGTTAATGGAGGACTTTCTGTGGAATCTCGGTTCCTCTTTTCAAGTGAATTTCAAGAATCCTTCTTTAAAATTTATTTTAAAACGTCTCCCTCTCTACAAATGAAAGTGAAAAAAGAGAGGGAGGGAGGGAAGGAAGAAGGGAGGGAAGTAAGGCAGGGAGGAATGAGCATCTTGAACCCAGGTTATCTGTTTCTTTACTTCTGAACTTCTGAGCATTTATTTGTGTTTTTACTTTGTTTTTCAATCCAGCATTGCAGCCAACCCAGTCTTACCATCCTCTTTGCCTTTATGGTAACATCTGTCATCTGTCATCCCACTGTCTGATTTCACCACCTAGCCAGCATGTCCTGAAGCTGGGGGAACAGGGGTGGCCCCATCACGTTCAGCCCAGCTCGGCTGGTTTCTGCAGACTGAGGGTTTTCACAGAGGCAACAGAGTTTGGCACAGATCATGAGAGGGAAACTGCCTCTACAGCATGGTTTAAAAATTTGATGGTGACTGACCTCTGACATTTCTCCAAGAAGTGAGCCCTGCTTCTGATGCGGCTGCGACCAGAGGAGGAGACAGTGGACCTTGCCAAGATTTCTACTTGAATCTTTCTACAAGAATGGCTTTAATCCAAGCAGAAATCCAGTGTGGAGGCTCTAGCTGCTAATTCCATGTACACTGACATTGTACATGGAGTGGCTAAATAAGCTCTGTTGTCCATTCGACCTATTGGGTCACCGGACCCAGTTCTACTAGACTCGGCCATAGTGGCATTTCAGACCCTTTGGTACTGGCTCAGTGCTTGCATCTAACAATCTCCAGAAAACCTGCGTATTTCACCTTTTCCACCTTACAGTTGCATTGCTGGAGGTAATAGCTACATCAACCTTTGGAGAAAGATTGGGAAATATTTAGTGTGTACTATATATGATCCAAGGAGAGACTTATTCTCTTCCTGTGCTTGGTCCTCCATTTCAGTAGATGATCTGTGGGTTTTTAACTTATTTTCCTCTGAAAGTTGGGAACGAGCCTTCATTTTCCTTTGTGGTGACTGATGTCAGCCTTTTCTTGATCTACAGTCATGCTTGAGAAACACATTTATTTCATAGACTCTGACAGCTAAGAGCTGCTGCTGATTTCCATTAGTCCAAATTCTAAAAAAGCCTTTTACCATGCATTTCCAGGATTCTGGTGCTGGTGCTCTCACTGCTTATCCCACTCCCCTTTCTTGTGGGTAATTGCTCACCTCAGTCAGCAATGGTTTTATGGGTCTTTCCTAGGCACAGAGAGGAAAAATGGACCAGGGAGGTAATTCGCTGGGCACCTAGTTATCCCAATCTAATTTCCCACCTTTCAGAATGGCTTTGTGCTTTTCTCAGTACCCAGTTCAAGACCTCTCTTCTTTCCCTTACTTATAAAATATTATTGGCATCACGCTTGGATGAGTCATCCCAGAAGTAGATTAGGAACAGTTCGTGATGTCCATATCAGAGAGTCAAGACTCCAGTCATTCCTTTAGGAATTATTTGCTGTTTATTCCTGGAGATATTGTGACTTTTATCTCTATCTTTGAAATGCAGTAGGATTGGTAGGCTAGATTTCAGAGCTGTCCCTCCGGCCATTCATTTTCTCAGGTAAGATTGATCAATATGTAGATTCCAGTGTTTCAGTAATTTCTTGAAGGTTTTCTTAAATTATTGTTTGAACTATTTGCTTCATTCCATCATTGTTTTTCTCCTTCAAGGAATTTGATAATGGATACCTAATCCCTTGTTTTTTCTTCCATTTTCATTTCTCTGTGATCTATCTCAAAGTCATTTTCAAAGTTTGCTTTTCTCTTCCATTTCTTTTCTAAATCAGGTACATCACTTTGCAGTTCTGTACTTTTTAGCCTTTTTTTGTTTACAATGTCTAATTCAAGTTGCTTTTTTTCTCATGTAAAACAGTGTTCCGAGTTGATATGTGTGAAGTTTTATTTCCTGATATTCTGTCACAGCTCTGCATGGGCTTGCCTTTTTTTTTTTTTTAGCTCATTTTTGTACTGTTTGGGTTTTAAGAAGTATCTGGTGTTTTCACCTCATCCTTTGTCAACATATGAAAGACATTATTCTGGCCAAGTGTTTCTTGGGCTTGCTTTGGTGTGGGCAGTGGGATGCTGGGTCACCTAGTTTTGTGACCTGTTGTCTTATAGATTCTTAAAATTCCTTATTTCTCCTATTTCTTTTACTACCAAATTGTCAAATGATATTTTTCCTTCTCTTGTCTCTTCTAAAGGAAAACAGTTCAAAGATTTCCTCTTTAAATCACATCTATCTTTTCAAATCATGACTGCCTTTTTAGATCGTACTTTTGCAATTTATTCCATCATAGTACATGATATGCCGGGCATTTTCTTAAAGTTTTTGAGACTTGGGGTATACTGAGTCTGGTGACAGTTGTAGATGAAGCTTGGGTCTTTTCTTCCCATCTGTCTCCCTGGAGTTCCTGTCTATCTGTACTCACCACAATATCTTAACTATGTGGAAGGAGACAGAGATGTTGTATTGAGATGTGATTATGTTCCCCCAGTTTTTACCAAATACCACTTGAAATTTCACTAGTCTCTGCCTTTTACTGGGGGTATAACTTTGTGTATTTGATTTCAGTTATACAAGTTACCTATCCCTAAGGTTCTTATTTCTCTAGCAGAAGACATTTTTAAGAAGTGGATCTTTGGTTTACAATGAACTTTGATGATGTTCTAGTACAGCTTACATCCTCTGTCACCAGAGGAGATAGAGGGTGTAATATATGCTCCTATTTTTCTAGCCTGGGATTTATGACACTTAGCATCCAACTTCTTAGTCATACCATAGACATTAGGGCTTGAACAGCATCAGAGTTTCAGTCTCCCATTACCCCTCCCATTCCTTCATTTGAGCTACCTAGTCCCATATTTGATACAGCTTAAATATTTATTTAAAAATATTATAAGTGCCTCAATGCAGTGTATTATCTATACAATATTCATAGTCAAGTCATAAATGTATATGACTATTTTCTTCCTTCTCCATTTAGCATACTCCAGACAATAGTGACAGCATTTAAAAAGATTAGCAAAATTTGTAATGTGATTAAAGAAATCAAAGCTATCTATCTTTGAGAAATCACCTGTGTTCTTGTGTTGCACCCTATGGCAGCACTTTCTGTGTTGACACCCATGGCACTAGCAACAATCACAGATGTTGCTGGGCAAAATATTAAGATAACTTTTGCTAAAGTGTCACAGATAAGCGGATCACTGCTTAGATGTCACAGCTTCTCTCCATTGACACAGAATTCCCCGCAAAAGTGTATTTGCTATCTTCTGTTTTTGAAATATAACCTTCCTTGGTGTTCATCTCACAACTTGCTGGAAACATAACACAATTAGTCAGATGGTGTCAGATTGTCAGGAAGGAAGCCAATGAACAATGTGTTTTCCATGACAAGAGCAGATGTGATTTTGAAAATACACCTATTGAGAAAAGCAATAGGAAATGAAGAAATAATAGCTAAGACTTACACTCACCTACTCCTCAGGAATTAAGAAATCCAAGCAACTTCAGACAAATTGAAAAATGTTAGTAAAGCAGAGATTTCACAGCATATTTTCCCCATAAATGTCAAAGAATATAATACCTCTTAATAACACATTTATCTCTAGAGGCAATATTGCTGATCTTATCAAAAGGGCTAAGTGAATTAAAAATAATTAAACTTTTCATTTCATGATGACTTTGCATTCTATGAAAATTATAAAAGATATTACAGAGAGTCCCTGTGTATTTACCATTCATTGTCTCATCTTCAATTCATCTTATCATTAAGACACATTCTTCCCAATAAGGAACCAACATTATAGTTACAATGACTTTTTATTTTGCTCAGATTTCCTTAGTTTGTATTGAACATCCTTCTTCCATTCTAGGCCCTCATCCAGGATGCCACTGTTCATTTAATTGTCATGTCTCTGTAGCCCATGAGAGCTTTTTGGTTTTCACTTGATGGTCTTGGAAATTTTGAGGAGTTCTCTTGGGTATTTTGTAGAATGTCCCTCAACTTATGCTTGTCTGAGTTTTCTCATGGACAAATGGGATTTGGGGAGAGGAAGGTGACAAGAATTATGGTGCCACTCTGCACAGTACATCAGGGGTTCATCGATCAATATGGCTTATCACCATTGATATTTGCCTTCATCAACTACGTTTCTATACTATCAGGTGCCCTTTTTCACCCTCCCACTTCATTATTTAGAAGCGAGAACCCATTCTAAAATCATTATTTATAATAAGCAATGGCACAAAACTGTTCTGAGATACAAGGAGGATCCACCTAAGTATGCACACTATCTCCAGGGAATTGCTCTCACATGAGAGCTTCCCTGTTAGCCGCTCTTATGACAAACCCCAGGAATGGAAAATTGCAGTATTTTTCTTTGGTGCATAGATACTTCCAGTACCAGGGTTAAAAGTATTCTTTATAGCAATGGAAATGCTTTTGCACTGAAATAACTGGGAAATGTCCTCAATTTTCCCACTACAATTTGTCCAAAATAGAAGTCTATTTTTGATATTGGCTTGTCTGTTTTAAGTGCTTTCAGGACAGCCCTGTGTCAAACTGTGTTTCCTAGAATAGTTCTGTGCAAGAAGTCAATATTCTATGGAAAAAAAAATCACATTTAAATAAACTTGTGAAATACTTGTATTAGAAGGATAAAAAGGAATTTTTGACTGCAGACCTTTCATAATTTTTATAGCACTAAAACTCAAAAAGTGCAAAATCTAGCACATGCTGTATTATGGTTAAGGACCTCACATAAGAATACAAAATAAAACAATAAATATATATATACTAAATTATGGAACACTAAGATGTAGTACATCTAATAACAGAAATAGAGATATTGAAAGCAAAAATAAGTCTAGAGAATTTCAATACCCTAATTACAACTATGGTCAGTTCAACAGGACAAGTAAACAGGGAAAAATAGCATTAAATGTGAAGCTAGAACAAACAGGTCTTGCAGAAATCTACAGAACTCTCTGTCACAAAATGGGTGCATGTGCAACTTTAAATGTACATGTAACATTTTCAGGAATAGACCATATGTTGAGACACAAATGAATTACAATACAATATCAGAGTCAAAATTGGACCATATATTTTGACCACACTATTCCTGACCATAATATCATAGTTAGAAATCTACAATAAGTGAAAAAAATCAGAAAAGTTATGAATGGATGGAGACTAAACAATAAATTTCTTAGTAGTTTTTGGATTGTAGAAGGAAGGAAAACAGAGATCCAAAAACAGTTTGACATGATTGAAAACAAGGACACAATACCAGAATTTGTGTTATGCAGCTAAAGTGGGGATAAAGGAAAAGTTATTTGCAATACAGGGTTCACATTAGGAAGCAAAAAAAAAAAAAATCCTAACTATCCCAATATTACATCTTCAGCCACTTAAAAAAGGAGAAACAAAGAAAACCCATGTTTACTAGAAAGAAAGAAATAGAAATAAGAACAGAAAGAAGTGATATCAACATCAAAAAGACTATATGAAAAAAATCTTTGAAGTTGAGTTGCTTCTTGGAAAAGAAACAAAACAAACCTCTAGCTAGGTGAACAAAGAAAAGAGAGAAAACAATAAACAGGATCACATATGAAAAGGAAATTTTTCCTGTGTGTTATGAAGCTGCTATTCATGTTTGTGCCCTAGTGATTTTGGCTTTAATACATCTTTCATAATTTCTCCCAATTAAATATGAAACAAATTATTTATAATGCCTTTTATTTCCTTAGTTCAGAGACTTTGACTTATTACATATCAAATTTGAAATAGTTAACACATTGATAATAAAAGCTGGCATTAATTTTTTTCATTATCTTCCCTTTCAAGAAATAAAGTCTATGATTTTTGAATGTCTGTTACAAGATGTTTAAATATCTTCAGCTGTTGCTAAAAAAACTCAGTTCTTTAATCTTCACAAAGAGTTGTTAAAGCTGATATTTTAACTTGCAAAAAAAGTGGAAGTGAGAGGATTTCAGATATAGGACACTTCTCTTCTTGAGCCTCAGGGATGTTTCAAGGGCTATTTTTTTTTTAGGAGTACTTGGCAGAGGAGAATCTAATTCATTTTTCAGGATTAAGAAGGCTAAATTGATGATTTAATGTGAGAAATGAGTACATGATATAATCCTGAAATGTGCATTTATGAGTAAGCATCTCTACCATTTGGAGAGATTATCCTAACATGCAAATCTGATAGAGACCAACACCCTCAAATGCTCCACAAATATTAACATGTATGCTCTATGCCAAATGTTGAATTTCTGATCTCACCTGCAACATAGCTACCAGTATCATAGACATCCACAACCATGTTCCAAGTAGAATAACTGTTTTGAGATCCTATTTTGTTTAGACACTGAATTAATTGTCCATGCCAGTTGTCTTTATCAGTTATCATTTCAAAAATCAAATTTCAATAATTACTAATTTACATCTCCATTTTTGTATTTGATAGAAAGTATGTTTAATGAGATCAAATGACCAACCTCAGTAAAAATATTTGCACAAAGTTAACTACTAATCTATTCTTTGTACCAGCAAAGTGCAACAGGAATGTGACTGAGCAGGGTTTTTGCCACAGACACCATCTTTTCTATTGTTTACCTGCTTAAATCATACAATTTCTTTAAGGAGTTCAAATGTCTCATTCAGTTCCAGTTCTTTCTCTTTAGTAAAACCCTACTGATTGATATGCTTTAGCCTCCCTTCTCATCTATTTGGATTCATTATTCATATTAGCTTTGCCATATCTGGACTTCATGAAATAATCAAGATTATTGAATGCTTCAGAGTCATCATTGTTTATTTGTTTTGATTTCCATGATACTTGTGGTTTCAGAATATACTTATCAGCTGCACAATGTGAATTTTTAAGTTGAAGTCATTACCTATGATATCTGTGTAATAAAAGATGAAGAGCTGAAGGGAAAAAATATTATGTGTGTTGGAAAATGTTTTCAGTGTTGTATGAGTGGGGTAGTGCACCCAAACAAAAGTTAGAATTTAAATGATAATCAAAAATTAAGCATGAGCTGCTGGCATATATAACAAATACTTCATTTTGCACACGGGTTACCTTTGGAGGGTGATTCTGAGATCTTAAATGCATCACCTATTTTTGGCACACCCATGTTCTGTTACTCTGAGAGCACAGATGTATAAATCAAAATATACTCTGGCTCTTCAACTGTCATATCTGACTTTAAATAAGAATTTTATTATCTTAAAATTATTTTTTTCTAGATGAGTTTTAGGAGCTGAATTTCATTACTCTGAAGTAATCACTGATAAGGATGAAAACTCATGCACATAAAAGCCCCTTGAAGTAAGGCAAATATTTTATTTCACATCTTTTCAAAATAATGAGGATTTCACGAGACTGAGTGATTTGCATTCTCTTTAAAACCACTGCTACATTTTGAATTAGGGTCTTATATAAGGTTTTAAGATGTTTTTTTTTCCAATTTTGCTGGTTTCTGAACAAAGAATACTTCTTGTAGTAGACTCCTTAAAGATCTTTCAAGTGACAGGAAACCCCAAATGCCTGGGCACTAGTGTGCATTTCATTTTCTCTGAATGATTAGTCATTTTATGGACTATTGAGAATGTATTTCTGAAATTGAGTTTCATGGTTTGCTCTATATAAGGTGTGTGTATGTCTTATTATTTCTTTCTTATACAGCTCTAAACCTGTCAATTCACAATTGGTAAATAAGAGCAAAAACCACACCCTCCAAAGAGATATGAAGATATCATATTTAAACACTATTTAAATATATTAATTAGTAAATATGAAAAATTCATTTCTTGAACAGGGTCTAATCTGCTACCTGCATCTGAAGTATCTGTACCACTGAATCATGCACAGTTCTGTAAACCGTTGTTACCTCAACAAAAAAAGTAAAATACTGACAAATTTTTGACAGATTTAAAATAAATTATTATTAATTTCCCTTCACCCATATACATTGAGAATATAAAATATCACAAATGCTTCATGATTTGAAATCACTTTATAATTTTCAGTAGGAAAAAGTAGGCTTCTCAATGAGTCAAGAATTAAATGGGATGGCGATGAAAGGTAATGGACCTGTTTTACAAGGGGTAGGAAGGAAGGAGTATAGTAAATTTGAAACTTAGTGGTTCATGGTTAGCACCCAACAGCAGCGAATGTGTTTGTGACCACCAGTGGGCTCCCTATGATACATATGGCTACATGTGTCAGTGGGGCTGAAAGGCTGGATCTGCAGGGAGGGTGCATGTTTGCAGAGCCTACAACTTTGAGTTAAATGAGAACTTAAGTATCAGAAAATGGGCAGCCTAGGAAAATTGATTTTATTTCTACATTAAGAAAATAACTTTAAAAAAATTTTATTTGTTTTATTGATGTAGCTTTGGTTTACAAAACTGTGTATGATTTTGGGGTGCAAGTTCATACCTCTGCAAGTGTATGTGAATGCACTGTATCCACTATCCAGGCACCATAGTCTTCTACCACAGTCTACCATGTAGTTTTATCTTTACGGTCACTTTCAAAGATCACATTTTGTCTGCTCTTTAAATTAGAAATTGTAGAATGGCCTTTGTTCAAAGTCATTTGTTCAAATTCTTTCTTACCCAAGAATTGTCAGACATTGAAACAGGTCATGAAGAAACCTACAACAATCTTTTTGAAGGGGACCTTTACATTTTTCCGAATCTTGTGACAAAATTAAGTGGGTTTGTAGGATTGGCTACTTGGAAGTGTTAAATGGGTTATGTGTGCTTTTCAATATACTCTTGTACTTCTGTATAAACTTGTATAATGTTGAACCAGCCTTGCATTTTATAGAAATAAATAATTCCTTTTAATCATTCTGCTTAACTGCTGTATTTTGGCTTTGTCTCAGCTCTCAAAGAATTGAGATTTTCTCAGACAGATGGATATTTTTGTGTTTTCAGTGGCTTTTCCAATCAACTGCACTGCCTTAGCACCAGTTAACCATTTGCAAAGGAAAATAGTGAGTATAGGTGTTGTTCATCAATCTGGTGCTAAGTATTTACAAGGTGGATTTTAACAATCTTCAACTTGCCTATGTTTTCAATCAACTGTTGCTTATGATTTAATTTTACGTGAATAAGAAGTTAACTAACAAATAAACCCAAAGCAATTTAACATGCTGCTTTTTAAATGTTAGTCTTAGTGAAATGTTAGCTCACAATGAAAAGGATATGATTACAATGATGTGAAATATGTTATAAATAAATTATTTAAAAAATAAAACAAAAAAAAATGAAAAGGATATGAGTTATAGAGAAGCTAGGAGGTCACTGAAGGCCAGCTTGTTGGTTCCATCCATTTGAAGGTGAATATTGAGACTGTTGAATTGTGGAGTACAAAATATCCCTCATGAAATGGGCCTTGATGCAGAATTTCTATGTAGTTTAACATTGAAGGAAAGGTCTGAAATCAACTTAACAGATGGAAATTGACTAAAGTAATTAAGCATTGAGAATTCAATCCCCCTTTACACAGCTGCACAGAATGTTAAATCAGCCATCTGACCAATGAAATTGGGCAAAGAGAAATGCATTTCCACCCACAATAATCTAGGTAATTAATACATGCACTGTACTTTTGAACTGGAATGTGGACCTTGAATAGTGCCTTAGCAAGAGTAATTTTATTTAATACCATTTGAATCCTGCAAAATATGCCTACAGAAAAAAAAATTGAGTTCTAAAAATAATGATTGTGTTATATATTTGCCTCACCTTGTATTTTATTCTAAATGAAAGGCTGTTCCTCTAGGTAAACCCACCTATTCAATTCAAATCCTAGTAAAGACTATGGTAACAAATAGGATTGTTGTTGTGCAAACAAGTGGTCCCAAGTTAAACATCCTGTCTATGTTATTGTTTGGGAAATGCATTTCTCTGTGCTTTTAAAATAGTAAACTCATAGCTATAAATACTATAATGAAGGCCAAGGAAGGATTCACACACCCAAAATACCTAATCTGATTTACCTATTTATTTAAGATAATTTTACAGGACATTTGATTGTAACAGACGTAGTCTTTCTACTGCTGATAACTAAACTTGAAACTCTTTAACATTATCTTACAATAAAACTGGAACAAAAACATAAGTTGTACTAGATTGTAACTCCAATAGAAAAATACAAACCCATTGATGTAAATAAATGACTAAATCTGCAAATACATGGAGGAGGGGGGGAATAATCCTCTCTTGCAGAATAAGTGGAAATAATTTATGTAGATACCCTTTTCTTCAAGAGTGGGAGCAGAATCTGTTGCTTAAAAATGGGGTGTGAAAGTGACCTCCTTCCCAAGAAGACAGGGAGGTTGAGGGGTAGTCACTATGTAGAGGGTAACCAAGCCAAGAGTCACAATGAGAAGCCAAGTTGACAAAATGTGTGTGTATTAAAGACAGAATTTAGCCTTTGCTTTGCATGGTCTTTGAGGGAAGTGTGCAGATTTTCTTTCAGGGAGGGTCTGTGAGTGGCATATGTGGCTACGTCATCACAACCACAATGATGATGTCTCCTGTGCGGCATGGACACAGATTGAGATATATGCTTTAGATACAAGGAACACCTTTTATCTTTCTAGGCCCTTCTGGCACACTAGATGGGTTAATAGCATGTCTCTGACCTGTAACCCATCTTCCCAACCTCTTCAAAATACCCCAGGAGACATATGACCAAAGAAGAATTAGCAGTATCCCCCACAGGTAAATATTCCTGTTGTCACCTGTACCCCTGCTATATGTCATGGATGCTTGGGAATCGGGTTGCTACTTCCTTACTATTTCATTTGATAATTTCTTTGCCAGGGTACAGAAGGGGTTTTATAACTTCATTAAAGTCCAACTGTGGGCATGGTTGCCAAATCCTGGCTTTGGGACTGGCCCCGCAGATCACCAGCAATCTCTTCTGTCTCGTTCTTCTTCTTTCCCGTGTGAGACTCAGTTTCCCTTCCTGAACGCCCACCACCTTTACCCACCTCTCCCTACCCCCATTTTGGAAGTAACCATTGTGAAGCTTATCTTCCCCACTTTCTTCTTTGCATCCATGGTTGGCAGAAGAATGTCCCCTTCCCTCAAAGATGTTTGTGTCCTCATCTCCAGAAGCTAGGAACACTAGGTTACTGATAGAAGTGTGTTGCTAACATCTTCTATTATCCTAGTAAACACCAAATGCTTTAAAAGTAGAGAAGGAAGCAAGAGAGGAGAGTCAGAGGAAGATGTGACCGAGGTAGCCAAACAAGAGAGCTGTCACAGGGCTGGTCTGCATGGGATCCTATGTCAAGTTGTTTAGGGAGATGTTGGAAGTGACAAAATGGAAGGAAAGGATAACGGCCTGCTTCCATCTTGATTTCAACATGGTGGGACCCATTTTGGGCTTCTAAACCACAGAAACGATAAAGAATACATTTGTCTTGTCTGGGACACTGAGTTTAGGAATTTTCCATGGCAAGTAGGTACACTTAGAGTGGGAGTTCCATAAATCATATAATTCTGTTATGTTCCTGTCACCATGGAGTTCTGACCCATCATTTTATCTGTACGGTGAATGACAATGCAGTCACAGAATGGATGAGCCCTGGAAAATGAGTAGATATATAGTGTACGCTGTGGCTACATTGAGTATCACAACCCTTTGTACTATAGTGTCTCTGTCTGTTCATAGAATCATGACACCTATCAGGCCCAGAGGTATAAATTAGCAATACAAAACTTCTGGCTCACTGATTCTCAGTAAGTAATTACCAGTCATGTGAATACTGTTCTTAAGCATATGAGACATGAATCTGGACTTCTGAGATGTAACAAATGCCTAGCTTCTCTGGTTTTCAATCTCACTTATGAAAATAAAAATTGTGTGCTTGGTATTTATAAGTTTAAATATCACAGTGTAACTGATTGCTGCACAGAAAGCAGTATGCAGATAGAAACTTGGATATCTTTTTTTTTGCCTTATATATCACTTAATTCTGTGCTTATTGCAGTCCTTATATTCCAGCTAGTCTGGTTGAATATAGTGATCCATAGTCCCTCGTTCATCTTAATCTCTGCTGAGGAACTAGCATGTAGTTTTTGTTGTTTTATTTTGTTTATATGTGTTTGTTGTCCAGAGTCATGAAGCATTTAAAACAGTTTCTTTAAATAAAGGAATGATGAGTTTAGGCAAAGCTGATATGATGAATTAATGATAAAACAGAAGTCTCATTGCTATCCAGTGAAACTTTGACTCCCATCCCTGAGGTTATTCTAAGAAGGTGGTTCCTTTCTTGTCCTTGGTGACTGCAACATTATTCATCCTAAGGATGAAATGATAGGTCAGTGTTGGATGGTGACAGGGGCATAATAAGAGAATTACATGATGTATCCAACTCCCACTACTAAGAAACTGTGACTTCTTGACTTCTCCACAGTCACAACCTGCACTGATAGGAGGAAAAGTCCAGGGGTCCATGTCTGTACTTTGCTTTAGCCATGCTGTCATCAAACCAACTTAGTCATGGCTGTGGTTAAAGAAAGCATGGTTTTGATGCAGAGAGACATTCTGTTTGAGATGAGGACTCCAGCATCACTGTCTGAGTTCTTTTATATTGAAAACAGCATCTTCAATCAAGGTCTCCAGAATTCTGACTTTCTCCTGTGCTGAAATCAAAATCAAGAAAAAAAAATATCAGTTGTTTAAACCTATGAGAGTTACCAGCAGTGTAGGATTTTCAATGAACTCTGGGATGAAAGGATTTGACTGTGTTGGAAATAATTTCAACAATCATTGAGGAAGTGAGGGAGGAATTATTTTGGAGCCAGAGACCTAATTTTCTCAAAGCTCACCTAGACAGCAGGAACATTGCTCTTAGGTCAATTTTTCCTAGGACTCAGCACATCATTTGCAGGACAAGAAATGGCCTTGAACTTGGGGAAAGAAAGCAAAGTCTCAATGTCAAGAATCAGTAAAGATGAAGTTTATAATGATATTCCTTCTTGGAGTAGTTTGGAATCAGTGTTATTTTAAGATTTCATTGGTATGTTTTAAATGTTTGTTGAGCTCTTTGGAGAATGACCAAGAAAAGTGTCTTCTGTTAGCTAACATCTTTTTGTATATATTAGTGAGGTAATCCCTTGATATCTGAAGGGAAGACATATGGGTGTGAGTGTGTATGTGTGTGTGTGTGTGTGTGTCTACGATCCTTTATGGTAGAATAATGCAAATATCTGAATATTATTCATGAATCCAAGCAGTTTTACAATGCAGACCATAAAATCTATACTTGATGAATAGTACTTGTTCAGAATTAATGTTCACATTTACCTCAAATTTGTGTCTATCATTTAGATTGAAATGATTTCACTCTAGATTTGCCAGTTCACTTAACCTCATGATTCTCTCTTATAATGTTTTGTCATTTTTCAAAATTTCAATTTCTATACTGCTCTTTGGCAGCAATGAATCACCACCTAGGAAATGTGCTGGAATATGTTATATCATAAGCAAAATTTCTGTTACTTAATATTTTCCTTGGTATAAAATTCTGTCCCCTGTCACCCTAATGCAAACATCCTATTTTGGTTCCGTATGAAATTAAGCTTTTATAAGTTTATCTCTTTACTATTAATTGCATCTTATAACAGGTGAAAAATAATCTAGAGACTATTTGAAATAAATAACTAAAACTGATTCCAAGAGCTAGAATAGTCATATATAGTCTTGAGATCAGACAGTGAAAAGGAAAGACTTGGTCAACAACCAGTATAGTCAACTGTTCATTAGTTCTAGCTGGCTGTGTGAATCATAAAGAACCAATTACCAAATGTTCTATTGTCACTCTGGGACACACAGATACACAAAGAGAAATTCTCACAATGCCCGACATCATCCATTTTGTCCTATTTGTCTTGTAAGTTCCAATAACCAGGACATAGTCCTTTCAATTTCTGAGGTTCAGGATTCACTTCTATTGCTTCTTGGCCTTTTGGCTAAGATCAAGTGCAGGATTCACATTTGCTCAAAAACATGTAGCTGGAAGAAAAAAACTCCTTAGATGAAAATTAATGCCTATTTATCTCAGTAGCATTTTATTATAAAGCTACTTATTCTTCAATTTCAGCAGAAACCGAGAGATACAGATTCCACTTTTCAAAGAAGGAGCCATGACCCTTTTGTGACTCTGTTTACTTAGAGTGTCTCAAATAATGAACTAACTCTAAGGATTAATAAGATCAAAGTGATGTCAAGATGAGAGGAGCAAACCATCAATATTTTCCTCGTATAGCTGCAACAAATACAGACTTTATAAATGAGTTCTACATTGCAAATAGCCACCCGACATGAAAAATTGAAAGGAAATCGGAAAAAATATAAAAACGAGCTTCAAAATTAAATGAAATTCATAGAAGACTTCACAAGCCAGATAACTGGGGTTTATCTGCAGTCCTGCCCTTGCTAGTTCATCTATTCCATTGCTGCCCTTTCTCCACGTTGCCATCACAGCAATTCCAAAACCTCCACATTTCTTTCCCTTTTCAGTCCTGCTTCTCCAACCCGAGAGTAGCCACAATGGTTTATCAATGAGGAAGGGAATTTCCCTGTCCCCCCTATGTAGCCAGATCACAATTGGGAGTCCTAGACATCTTAGGCTTTGCTTTTCATAAAACCTCCTGAAGTCACACTTGGTTTCTTTTTTAGTATCTTGTGTGAGAAAAGGGTCTCTCAAAGTCATTTCCATTCACATACCCAGTTGCCCCACTGAATGGCCAGGCTGCTTATTCCTGACCACTTTTCCAGTGACTGTTTGTTTTTGTTTTTTTTTTTTCTGGTATCTCTTTGCTGTTCTGTTGTTCTAATGTCTCCATTCTCATACAGGCACTGCAGTTTTTTGTGCGTCGACATTATTATTGTGGTGTGTTTGGATAACAGGTAAGGTAGTTTTTCCTCATTGAAAGAGAGGGATGGTGAGCCAAGAGACTATTTAGAAAACAAATCACTTCTTTTGGGTTTTAGAGACTTAAAGAGAAAACACAATAGTGCTAAGAAAGCTGTTCAAATGATACAGCTTCAGCTTGCACAGAAAAATTTACTAATTAAATTTAATGTGCCTTGAAACTATAATCTAAAAGATTTATTTAAAAGCCTTTAAAGTTCTGAGACAGTCAAATTTAGATTTCTATCCTTAGGTGATTGTGGGAGTATCATTCATTAGTCCCAAATATTTTAAGCAATGAGTTCAAACAAACCAGCAAATAATATACATACACATAACAATGCAAGATTCAGAACTGTTTTATGGCGTCATTACTTGCAATTCTTCCCTCTTTCTACTGGCAAGATAATTAGCTTTCTTGTGTAGGTATTCATCAAATCTTGATTTGGGGTAGGTGATAAGCATAAAAACAAGAGAAGACAAATATTTGTATGTAAAGCATCTGCTTCGTCATCACTAGTATTTGTGCTATATTAATTTGGCAATAACAATATAGCATCAAGAAGCTCTGTCAGGATAGTTTGAATATTGAGGTTAATACCCTTGCAAATGAGTTTACAATTACATATTCGACATTGTGGGAATCCTTAACCCATTCTCAAGAAAAAAACAGGTGTAGATAACTGACATGACTTCATAACATTTGAATTAAAATTAGATGAAATATTGCATCAGTCAATCTGCTACATTTATATTTCACCTTGGTAACATAATGAGTGAAAGGCCTGGAGAATACAATGAATAATACACCTAGCCAGATTCATTTTTATTTACACAGAATTCTATAATGAGTTATGCTTGCCTCTTTTCATTTGTGTTAGACTTGAGAAACATGGCCATACGCTACCTCTTCCTTCCCCATGTTCAAAGGTACAGAAGCAGGCTTTATTGAAGCTGTGACTATATCAAGATTACAATAAAGATAAGATTTTTTGCAGTATGAAAAATCAGCTTCTCCAATAAGAGTACTCTTTGCAAATTAATTTATACCATACTATATTTAGGCTAAATGTAAATAAATAGAATTAAGACCTACAACACCAGAATTCTAGAAAACATTTCCAATAAATCACCCTTACATTGCTGGTATAACTATTCTTTACTGTAATCAAGACAATTATTATTTTCTGGTCCCACTTGGACTGTTCAGCTTTTCTTGGTTTGCTAAGCCCTGAAATATCTTACACTGAAATGTTTATCCTTCCTTTGAGCTATTATTATATCAGGAATATTGATGTTGTTGATGATGGTAATCAGCACATTAATACTCATCTTTTGTCTTCTATTGATGACTTTGCTTCCCTCCAAAGCACTCTGCACATTTACAGGGCAGTAGCAATGACACTTCCATCTGGAACCAGAATCAAGAACTTGGGCAGAGATTAAAGAAAGGTCTTAAGTGGGCAAATGGAAATGTCAAATTGTGGGATTTGATTGTCTTCATGTTTGACATCATTAGCTATAGATTCATTGCGGAACCAAATTCCTTCCTTAAGATGTTGGAATACATCTATATGAACTTCAGAACACCACAGTACTGATAAATGTTTGGTTTTAGGGAGGGTTCTGAATACATCATTTCCTATTCGCATATCCAGCTGCCCCCATTGAAAGAGGGAGACAATGACATATCATCCACATATCAGTTTTTATAAAGAATTTCACTCTGCCACCTTCCAGCAGTCCTGCTACTCATTCTTCTGCTAACTAGCTGTTCTTGCACAGTCAACCTCTGGTATTTACTTTGTGTTTATGGGGCCACTAAGAAGAGGAACTGTGTTCAAGTCTTCGATTATATATACTTTGGGTTCGGCTTAAAAAAAAAGAGCTTCGTATTTATCTTCTCTGAATATGACAAAGAATCAGGTCACAATGAATTCTTCCAAAGTCTAAAATAAAAAATCATTAAGTTCAGTTCATGCAAACAAGATGATACGAGGGAAGTGTTTTTCTTTATGTTTATTCTTGAGATTTTGTTGCTGTTTTGCTTTGTAAGAATATTTTCATTTATTGGCTTGTACAACTTGAACTCTTTTCCATCAAATTTATAATTACAGATGCTCTGATGTTACATTTGCAATGTTGGCTGACACATTTAAATTAATTTAAGAAGCACACCTGTCATTTTATTTTTAATCTTTTCTCCAGAAGTTCTCTGTGTAGCTAAATCTGATGGTGTTAATGTTTGGTGTGTGAAAAAAAGGTTAAAAAGAACTCTCCAAACTAAATCACAGTTCTTGAATTTATCTTATTTCTTTTTAAAAAGAGGTTGCAAAGATTGTATTTTGGTTTTAAGAAATGGTGGATTTCACTGAAGTGATCTTGAGCAACTCAGAGGAACTATCCCAAGGCAATTTCATATATTTTACTGATATTGTACAAATAGAGATTTGAGTGGCTTCTATGTTTCAATAATGTATAAGAGAAGACCCAGTGTTCACTTTGTACCTCAGCATTAATATTTGCTGATAAGACTTCAGCTAACCTTCACTTAGATAACATTGCTATTTGAAAATGCAAATTAATGCTAAAACTCATAAGCAAACATGTTGATAAAAAGGCAAATATCCCATACAGAGTATAGTAGAAAACCTCAGGAGGAGTAAGCATTTTTCACTCAAAATGCCATAGGATGGCTGTTTTTGATTGTTTAGGAAGTGTAGACAACCCAATGTGGGAGAAAATAATAGACTTTATAGATTACACTATAATTCTTCTATGAATGAAAAAAATGTTTTTTAAACTTATTTATAGATACTAATATTGATACAGTAGTGATTTCTGTTTTTTGAATACAACTGCTTGGGAAAATTAGCCACCTGAGAGAGGTTTTCTTTGCTTCCTGGGGTGTTGGTACCTAGAATATCTGACAGGAGAGATGTAAAATATAACAAAGGCAAAAATCATTTGCGAAAAATATCATACCAGGGATTACAGTTTCCAAGGGGTGAGGAAAGGTTGGTTTGTCTGAATGGATTTATGTTTTCTGTAATTATCTCACTCAGACAAAGATATTGCAAAACAAGAAAAGTTTCCACCTAATATGAATCCTCCATTTAGTGCATATGTGATCTCAAGTGGAAATACAACCATCAACAAATAATAATTTATTTTCAATTTTATTTTGGTCAATTTGCCTATTTTTAATTTGTAAGAGAAAAGCTTTGATAGATAGTAGCATATATATTTTTCTGAAAAAAGTAGTTTATAAAGTTTTAGAGAGGTGAATAAGTTAAACAATGCAGAATCTAGAAATATTGACTTCTTAAATCTGAAGCTAGATTGTGTTGGTTTTAAAATAATTCCAAAAGTAAAGATGCATTCATGGCCAGTGCTAATTTCAAAATTGTACTTTATTAATCTTAACCATTCAAAAAGATTAAAATAAATGCCAACTCTTAATTTAGTAAATGGATGCCAGAAATATGCAAAGGGACAGTTTTGCCCCATTTGACTCATCTACAGAAGCGACTGATTGGCATGGGTCAGATAAACATTACTTTATTTTAACAGTTTTTGTAGCCTGAAAAAAATGCTTCAAAAATCTGAAACTGTTGGGAACATGTAAGTATACCATCTAGACTGAAATCAGCTGACACAGTGAAAAGACCATATGCCTTTGTGTTCACACAGTATTTAAAACTTTACAAAGCCAGCTGGCTTTATTTCATAATCTAATTACATATAAAAATGTTCTACTAAATATTGCAATGCTTGCCAAAAATAACTTTAAATATCTTTATCCTGCTTAAGCTCTACTTTATTGAATTTGCATGTTTCATAACTTCCAACCTTATACTTATTGCTTTATTTTTCAGTAGTAGTCTTTTAATAAAATTTCATTACTTCACTGAAACTATTTAATTCTATCTAATAAATTAGAGTGAACATTATGTGAACGATAAGTGAAATAATCTTATGGAAGTAAATTATATATCTAATATATTAGACATATATAAATGAAGCAAGAACAAAAGAGTAGAAGTTGCACATATTATTATTCTAGTCAATGTAAAAATAAAATACTCATTCAACAATAATACAACAGAGGTTCTTTATCTGGCAATAAGGCATGCATTGATGGGATACACTTAATGGAACATATACAACAGAACCTTTATCTGTGAATATTCTGTTCACAGTACTTGTATAGCTGAATCTTGGATAAAAGAAGACACTCTTGATTGATGCACTTCTGTTATCTAATCCTTTCTTTTTAGATACAATTTTTCTCTAAGATATTCTGCTCTACTTCTTAAATTCAACATTTTCTATCCATAATCTCTGACCTTATGAGTTTCTTTAAAAATTATCTTTGACTATGAAAGATAAATGTATTGTGTAATAGTGAAATGAAAGGTAGAATCATTTCATTTTCTTAAATATTTGAAAGAATTTTTCATTTTTCCCCAAATTATATTTAAAAGAACAGGATATCCCCAATATCTTTATACCATCAGAAGAAAAGAATAGTATATCCCTAATATCTTTATATCATGCTAAGCAAAATAAATATGATCTGAACTTCCAAAAATAAATGGAGATATTTTAAATAGCACAGAAATTTATATAAAACAATTATGGTTTTATATTTTTATGATTAGATTTGCTCATGTTAAATGAATCTATTTTAGGGAATTGATTGGGAAATTCCTTTTGGACTTAAAATCTGAAATGACCTGTTTTAATTTATGTGGGCAGTTTTAGTTTCAGAATTTAGAGGGGAAATGCCCACTCAGCCTTCCTAGAATATGTGTCTAAAACCCTCTCTCTACTTTCATTGCTTACATGCTTGAAACCCAAAATTGTTCTGTTATCAGTGCAATTCCATGTTCAGCCCAAAAGGCAGATAAATGACTTAAAAACTCACTCTTAAACCATTTCTCCAGTTATTCAACTTTCTCAATCCTTAGTTATAGCCTAGATAGGCTGCTTACCATTCTTATCCTTTTTCTGTGCTTTCCCAGGGGCCAGAAAGCTTTTTCTTTTTTTCTTAAAAAAAAAAATCTGTATCTCATTAAAATAATTTCAAACCATTTTTGATTAAATATCTTATGGGAGAAGTGTTTAATCTTTCCCACGTTACCTTTGAGTATAGAGTTCACGATAGCTCAGGTAACTGGGCACCCATGTTAAACTCCAGTGAACTATTCAAGAAAATGGTCTTAATCCCCAAAATCAATTTCAGAAAGAGAGGAATGTGATTTTTTAAGGTTACGTAATTCTAAAGAAAATCACTAGGTGATGATATGAATATCTGTTGAATTGACAAATAATTGTTCACTAATGCATCCAACACAGATAGACATTCACACACAGTATATACCTAGGTGAGAAAAGGGCTGGCATAGAAAAATCAACTAATTTGATAAGAAAGAGTTCAGAGCTTGCTGGAAAATGTTTCAATTTTTTCCTGAATCTTAGTTTGAATGGCACAGATACTAGGAATATCTAAAGAAAAAAGTAAATTTAAAATGCAACATGTAATAACACTTTAAGCTGTAAAACACTATAGAACAATTGTTATTTCCTGTATTTTTTTGTATAAGGTCTAAGTTGGCTAAAATAATATTCTCTTTATAGCATTTACATAAAGCAGAGACAATATTTTCTGTAACAAAAGGACTCAAAATATTCATATCTGTTTTCTTCCTACAAATCACTTAATCCTTGTATGATTTAATTACATCTAAAAGGTTTAGGAGGCAATCTTGGAATCAGAGAAAATGACTGATGGTTTTGAATTCTGAGGTTGCTATTTAAGTTCAATAAACCCTGTAAACCAGAGCCTCTTCATCTACAAAACATAAGTAAAACCACCTGGCTTGGTTGTTATGAGGTTTAAGGAAAGGTACAGAAACAATTGGCACCATATGTGTGTTACGCAAGAGATATTTAACAAGTGGAAACGATTTTGCATTATCTTCAGAGAATGAATACATTAATTTGCACCTCTGAGTTTTATCTTGCCAAATATTATCTCCTATATAATTTTCCATTATCTTATCCAATATCCATAACTAAATCTAATTCATTAATGTGTCAATTTAATCTCTTGAGGTCTTTGACATCATGGCATTTGAAACTTCATATTTGGTAAATTACAACTTTCTAAATCAAATGCACTTTATGCTGATTTAGCATATTGAAATTTTATGTAAAAGTGATAAACCAAAATAAAATAGTCTGTAAAGGGATTATACGATAATGACTGGTTTTATGATTTCATTCCACCTCCAGATGTCTGTATTCATTATGTGTTGGTCATTGTGGTAGGTAATAGGGCCATTGGAATAAAACCACTCAATTTGCCTTAGGTCAAATCTCAGTCTTACTGGGAAAAAAGGAAGAAAATACAGCACAAGTTGTCAGTGTCATCTTCAAAGTCTGGACAGTGTGTCATGGAAACCAGAGGAAGAGGAGCACATCCTCTAGGTGAGGGGGGTGGGGTGGATGGAGGCGATGGAGGGGCCGTGCCAGAGGAAAACACATTGTCTATCAGATAACAAATAAAAAGTCCCCAGCACAGTTATAAACCAGCACCTCAGCATGGCAGACTTTTCAGTGGCACTAGCACAAGACAAAATCCTAAGACAATCTGAAAGCAGAGATATCTTATCTAAGGACTTAGTTGAGAAAGAGTTTAAATGCAATGTTAGTAACTACTAAGCTCTGTTTCCCCAACTGAATACAAGAAAAATGATAACTCTACATTAGTCTTTATTATAACTAATGTGAACTTACCATTCATTTATATCGCTTCACCGCTTGATAAATAATTGAAATACTTACTTTTAAAGAAATAGTTGGAGTATAGATATGAGTATATAAATGCTTTATAGACCCTTACAAAAGAAATAGACATTGGGAAAGAAAAATTTATATATATGATTTACATATCATATAAATTTACATATAAAGTATATATAAAATAAATGTAAGTATCTAAATAATATATATGATTAATCATATATATGATATAAATATAGAAAAATATATATGATTTATCTTCACAGAGGGAATAATGCCTACTCTACCACATATTCAAATTACTTATTTTGGAAATATTTATGTTCTTACGTCATTGTTTACTTTTGAACAATATTTGGTTTCTCCCCTCCATTGTCATTTCCAGAAATCTCCCACCGCCATAGCACATGTGACCTATCAGCATAGTTCCTTATGCTCTTTCCTCCCTTTTTGCCCTCCTCCCCTTCCCCCCCCCCTCCTGTTGTAACCTTCAGATCTACGAACAGTTCGTAGGTTTTATCTTTTTCCTGACCCTTGGTTCTGTTTCTCTGTATTCCTCCTATCGGTGAAACCATCTGTGAGGACTTCTTTTTCCTTTTAAGGATTATGCTCATTGAAACACCCGCCCTCTCCCCTGAATGTGTGAACCCTCTGCATTCTCTTTTTTCTGATCTAACAGCAGACAACTACTTGCACCTGGCTTCCATTCAGCAGATATTTCAGTTTCTCAAACATCTACTAATTAATATACAGAACATTGAGTTAGATGTTGGGGAGGTGAAAAGAGATGACTGTAAATTAGGTAGCAAATCAGAAAGTTGTAAGTTGATTAAAAAGAGCCAAGAGGCATTTAGAAGATTTAGAAGATTCCCATTTGGAGGGACGAGGTTATTTTTGCCTGAACTTTCTATTTTTATTGCTCAGATTTTTCTTTAGAAATAAAAATTATGTAGATGAAATCATTTGAAATCTAAAGTTTATTCTTCATAATCCTGCCACACAAGTACACCATTAGATGCTCTCTCTTCTTAAGCATGTCACCAGTTTGCATGGCAATCCTGATTTGGTTTCATCCAGCAGGGATGTGGAGATTGACCAGGTGAGTAGTGAGTAGATTTTTCTTTCCTTTGAATGAGCTCTACTATCATTAAAGTGAAAGGTGCCCTTTTCAATGTGCCTGACTGAAAACTTTTCTCAGCTGAGCAGATGGCAAAGTTCATCCACTTTGCTGACAGTTCACAGATAAATGGAAGACCCACTAGGCCAAGGCATGCACTGCTGAAAATCAAGAAAGGAGTATAAATATAGAAATTCCTGTGTGTCACAAAAGAATGAGGTCATAGCTTGAAAGAGTATAGGATCTTGTCTATCAATGTTTGCAAAACTTAATGTATGAAGTTAAAAAGTGAAACAATATAGCCTAACGGAGGGTGGAGTAATATTTAGAATTAAAAAAACAGGAAACAAATTTGAAATACACATCAAAGGAAGACAATAATTTATCTTTAATTAAAAATAAATTTTAGGGTTTTTTGTTTACATTTTTCATGGGAGAAATGGTAGGCCCATTTATTTTCAGCTTCTGATATGTTTACCATTGCATTATTAGACATATTTTAAAAGCCACATTGGTTTTTGGAATTTTACAATATTGGTGATATTTAAGATCCATGTAAAGAATACAGTTTGATTTTTTACTTCCACTTATTTTGATGTTTATGAATAAAGAAGGGTTGCAATTATCATAAGCTAATGCTTATTTTCCCTTTTCATTGTTCAATACTTTTACATTTAATAATAATTTTGAAGGCATTCTACTTTTAGATTATGGTTGCAATCTCACAAAAACTTTATTTGTATGACCTTAGTTTATAACAATATATAGGTGTCAAGTGTATATCATTATAGTCTATACTGTATTATATTCACCACTGAATGTCTAAGTCTGTCTTTCACCTTCTATCATCTTTCCAATCACACAGGTTCCCTAAAAGCATCAATTGGCTCATGAACTCGTTTAGAATTCTACACTGAGTGGAATGAAGTGGGGTGTTCAGGAAGTGGGGTGTCTGCCTCATCCTTTCCACTTCTCTAGTTCTGTCGTGAGGGTGTGAATCTCTTTCTTCTCCTCTTTCTCCCTGTCTCCTCATCCTGGAAATAAACCATTAGTATCCAGTTATGTAAGTGATGCTGTAGAGGATTCTCATGTTCATGTTAAAACTGACTATAATTTTGAATTCTACCTTCATGCATTTATCTGAAGCATACATGTGAGTTGAGACCTCGTTTGTTTGTTTGTTTGAATCCTTTGGCAGGGCAGGATGGATGGATCCAGGGTTTCCCTCTCACAGGAGAATGAGATGGACTGTATAAAGTTTTAGGGAGGGGCACCTCTCTGATTTATGGGAGAAAGGAAAATCTACTCCATTAAGGCACAAGTCTTTAGACTGTTTTGTCCAAAACCATTTAACTTCTGAGCTGTTCCTGACATGCAGGCACGGGAGGAGCAGCTAGCCCAGGAAGCAGACATTATCTGAGGTAATTGAGAGGGGCCATCCCTAGCCCCTTCTCCCTTGACCTTGTGAGGAATACGGAGAAAGCACTGTCAATGCTGTGAAGGTGATAGAGTCAAAAGGTCATCTTGACGAAAGTAGCCATCAAAATCCTGCTTTGTTTCCACAATTTCAGCATCATTAGCCCGTTGCATGCCCGGAAGTACTCTTTATCTAGCTTAAAACATTATTTAAGTTTAAAAGCATAATGAATTTTCCATCAAATTAGCCAAGATGGGTTTCTCCAATTATCTATTGCTACCATCTGCTAAAAAAGCTTGGAGAAAAAAGATAAATAACAAGATAGTTGAGGTGATACAATGAGAGATTTGCAAGAGTGCATATTCTAATTTCTAATCAGGGAAATGTTAGATGAGAAGGTAGAACTAGACATATTCCTGAGAAGTAGATAAAGTATTCTTTTTAAAAAGCATTTGGTATGACACTAGCAGTCAGGGAAATGCAAATCAAAACCACAATGAGATACTACTTTACATCAGTAAGAATGGCCCACACCAAGAAAACGGGCAACCAGTGCTGGAATGGATGTGGAGAGAAAGGAACGCTCTTACACTGCTGGTGGGAATACAAACTGGTCCAGTCACTATGGAAAGCTGTGTGGGGGACCCTCAAACTAATGAAAATGGAACAACCATTTGACCCAGCAACTGCTCTTCTGGGAGAACTCAATGTGGGTACAAAGGGACACCTGTGCTTGGATGTTTACTACAGCACTATTTGTAATTGCAAGGACATGGAAACAACCAAATGTCCCAAAACAGATGAATGGATGAAAAAGATGTGGTATATATACACAATGGAATATTACTCAACAATCAAAAATGACTAGTTGATGAATTTATGATGACATGGTTGTACCTAGAAATCACATTAGCAGAAACAATTCAGAACGAAAAAGACAGAATCCAATTGGTTTCACTAATATATGGGACATAGGAAAGAAAAACAAAAGGTTAGGACGTAAAGTCCAAACAAGGTAACAACCAAACTGAAGTACACAACTGGGGGCAGGGGAAAGAAGGAACCATCAAGGAGGGGAGGTGGTGGGTTAACCCTGGGGAATACAAATATATGAAATATATATAATATATAATATGCATTACATATAAATGTGTATATATATGTATATATATACATATATATATACAATTATTTTTTTAAAAAAGCGCTGAGTAGCTGAGTAATTGGGACACTGTCCAATATAGCTTGAACATCCCCTGGGAGGACCAAAGAGGTTTTTATTTATTGTTAAAATGAGAGCATCTTAAAAATTTCATGTGCTTTTTGGATTAGAGCTTTTGTAACCCTTAAAAAAAAAAACAAAACTTCCTGTCTCCCCCAACTTCCAACATATTTGTGTGTGACCGGACGGCTATCTCCCGGGAATGACAAAGGGAAGCTTCTCTCACTGCAAGTGGCATTAATAACCCAGAATCCATGGGCATGGGCAAGAGCAATGCAGCAGGTGTTAAGCAAGAAAAACAAGAAGTGGAGCCTTAAGACTCACCCTTTGAGAGCACAGAGACCAACATTCCTTAAATATGTTAGAACTTTATCATTTTTTTTCTAAACCTTAGCATGTAGGGGAATATTACCTTCTAGAAGAATTACATCCTCCTCTTTGCTCTGCATGCAGTGATTGTTTAGTTAGTGTTAAATCATGTAAGATAGTGCAATAATACATTTACTTTAATGAGAACTGAAAAGAATTACTTGTTAAACCAAGGGAATGATTTCTGGGGAAAAATGATCATGGTTTTCTTAAATTAGATGTTCTATTTGCTGAGCAGAACTTTAATTATGTATTTTTTAGACAATAGTCAGCTTTCTTTCTGCCAGATTTTTAAGCATCGTTTAAAGATAACAGAACACTGATAGGGTGGCGGGGTTCCGAGATACTTCGATTTGTGTGCATGGATTTTAGGCAAGAGAGAAATGGAAGGCAGGCTCAGGAGAACAAGCCAGCAGAGGTGAGGGATGTGTTCATGCCTGGAATTGTCAAACTGACCTGAAGAGCTTTTGTGAAGCTCCATTTTCTCAGTGAAATGCTTGGAAATAGGTGGCCGTTCATGTGAAGAGCTATTCCTGTTTGGGTAGTACTGTCATGCTTTTTTTTTCAAGTTTTCAGATGTTTATTGATCATTCATTCTTTTTTTAATATTAAATAATTTATTTATATATAAATTTCACATCTTTGCGCTCTCTGGTGTTCACCCCCCTCCCTGACCATCCCCATCCTGTTCCCCCTCCCCGAGTTGGGTACTTCAATTTGGTTGTTGGCTTGTTTTGACTTTTCTTCATGGCTTTTTGTTTATCTTTCCCATGTCCCATATTGTCATGTTCTTAATCTCAGTGAACATCCATTCAGTGTAAACACCAGGGATCAGAAGGACAAAGATCAGTGCAAGACCCTCTACCTGGGAGTAGCCTCATCTGCTCTTCAGAAAGACAGATACACATGTAAATATAACCATTTAAGCTAACAATGTAAATGAACTTTCTATGAAGTGAGAGGATCGCTGAGTCCGAAGAGGCTAATTCTGTTCATGGAGGCTGTCTTGAAAGACATGTAAAGTCTATTGCCTGGTTCTGTTTGAAATACACCTACTTGGAATAGAAACAGAGACAGCAATATGGAAATGTACATGGCAAAAGGATCCATGACAGTTTGGTGAAATGGAAACCGTAGGACAACAGCGACAGGCTACAATAGCCATCTCATTACCCAGCAAGGGAGAGACATGTCAGCAGTTTTGCCACTGAACTCAAAGAAGGCAGTCTTGACCTGGTTAGAGTCCAACAAATTCCAAGCAGTTCCAACAAGTTCCAAGCCCAGCAACCCTCCTTGGAAGTGCAAAGTTTAACCCAGTTGATTCATGAAGATCATCACAGAACTATCCACAGAAGTATCCACAGAAGCCACGGCCTTCAAGGACCAGGCTGGAAATGCAGGTAAGGAGCCAAGGATGGGTGAGATGTCAGAGGTGCACTGAGATGGTGCTGGACACCGGATATCACACAGACACAGACCAAGAAGAGGATGTTGCCTGCTGATTGTCAAAGCTGGTTTCCTGTTTACATGAAAATGTTGACCATCCCAGTGACCTCCAAACTTGGATGTGGTCTTTCTATTCTCCGAATCCTTTTCATCAATGAGATCAGAGAATGCCAGCAGGTGGTATGAGGCAGCCACCACTGGTGAAGCATGAATGCATCATTGCATCCACCTACCTGTGGCCTTTGCAGAGAGTATGTCTAAAGAGCCCACGTTGATCAAAGGTGGAGGACTGTGTGTGTGCACAGAGAAGAACAACTGAAGAATGACTGATTTTGGTCATGCACACTGATGATGCATTCTTGGGAGGAACAATAGGTCAATGAAGGAAAGGGCAGTGTTTCTGCTTCTGCCCTGCTTTTTAGCCAGAATACATAGTTAGGTACAGGGTCACTAACATCAACTAATGCATTAACATCAGTGTTATTTTCATTCATGTCAACAATACATGCAATTCATTATTGAGCCTTTTGTGCAGGGAGACACGTGTACCGTATCCACTGCCACCTGCTCATTTCATCCTCCCATCTCAGGGACTTCAGACATCTGCCCATCAGGTGGGCACTTGGACTCGTACTCATTTCTGCAAATAAAGTTTGGAAACTCGGAGAAATCAGGAACTCCGTCTGTTCAGTCAACCAGAAGTGGCGGAGCCATGAGTCAGCCTGCGTCGGCTTGGGGGTACTGTTAATGCAGATGGGAATGCAGAGAGAAAGTGGGGGTGGGAAGCCTTCTGTTGGCTGGCAAGGAGCCAGCGCCCCACAGGACCCTGTGACCACATGGTGTAGAGGTGACTGAGGGAGACTGGGCCCTGGGATGAGTGTGTGTCTGACTCCGGGTGCATGTTCTGATGGGAAAGTTGGATACTCTCGGCTTCTGTGTCTTATACTGCTGCAGCCACTTTCCCTTCAACCCCAATGTCTTCCTCACTCTGCTTTGTCATGTTATTTCTTCAGAAACCACACTTGACCACAAAGGCTGGGTGGTTCCTGCTCCCTGCAGTCGTTAGGTTCTGCCTCTTTGTTCTCCCCTGTCGTTCTACCCCATCACAGTCTTAGTTCCCTTGAGTGTCTGTCTGCCCATCCTTGTGGCTCTTGAGCCCTGCAGGGTGGTGACAGCTGGAGATATGTGCATGGCTCTGAATTAGCCTGTTTTCAGGATCTGGTAGAATTCTAATGAACTTATTGTGAAAGAAAGAATGGAGAATAGAGTGATCTAGGATCTCTATTGTGCGGTAATGAATTTCTGAAAGATGAAATGATTTATGCAAGAAACACTGTGATTTTCAGGAATAAGTATAAAAATCTGTCTGCCTATCGCTCTCTCCTTCCATAAAGATCAGTCAGGACAGACGTTAACTAGGGAGTGGGACAAGGTAGCAATGGAAGCAGGTAGCCTCGAGTGACTCAAGGTAGCAACTCCCTACCAATCAGTAAATAATGTCACCAGCAGTACAGCCGCCCAGTGGATATGAGCTGACCCTCAAGTACGAGGGTCCCGTAGTAGAGGCTAACATGACCCCCTAGCTCCTCCGCACTGACCATGGTGGGTCCATTGGGTCTCTCTCCTGTGCTCTCTCCCCCAAGACATGGCCAGTCTTCTGCTTGCTCTCCTGGGTTGTGCCATCACCAGTTCTCTCCAGGACTTATCAAACCTACCTTGTCCTCGCCTGTGGGGCGGGGGGGGGGAGGGCAGCAGGGTGCAGGAGGCCCCTCTGGTTCACAGCTGGCTTTGTGTTGTGGAGGACTGGCCGCCCTCTTCACCTTGAACCTCCCGCTTTCTATTTGCACAGACTCAGCTCTTTACCTGCTGGGAGCAGGGAGATTTCAGCCTTGCTTCTTCTGCAGGCTGGGGTGGAAAGAAGTTTGGGGGCAGCATAGCTCCTTATTTAAGGTACTATCCTCTAACAGGTTTCCTCCTGACACAGTTGGACACTTCCTGTGCGGCAGCCTTCACACACCACCAGCCCCCACGCTTACAGCGGCCCAGGGGTTTTGGATGAATCACTACACTCAGTCTGCTCTGTGCCTGGAGTAGAGATTTCCCTGGATCCCCGCCTTGCTGGTCTGGCTCTGTTGGACTGTTTGTGATGCCCCCTGGATGGAGAGAATATTATCTTGCTTTACTAATCAATGCTCTTTCTGGCCTGTGATGGAAATAGCTGGCTTGGGCTTCGTTTCTTTCATGGCAGATGTTATCTTGCCTTTCATCTTAGCCCTGCACCTACCAGCGGTTTCTAAGGAGCTCCCTCTGCTCTCTCTGTCTCTAAGGTGGTGTCTGTCTTTAGGGTGCTCCTAAAATCCCCCCTTTTCCTTCACTTGCTGACCTCCTGAGGACTCTGCGGCTATGTCCACAGCTCATCTTGTCCTTCCATCCGGGCTCAGGTACACGGACCATCCACTTGTTTTGGACACATGTGCCATCCAGACAGGAAACCGTTACACAAGGACTTGGCCCATGGCTGGGACCTGCCAGTCTCCAGGAGGAATGTCAACAGGAGTTCTTCACTGGGGAGTCATCCTCACTGTCTCCATATCCAGGCAGGACCAGAGGCAGCCAGATATGACTGTGTCCTGTAGCCACGCACCTAGGAAGTACATCTAGATTGGGACTGTGTTCCTTGCACTTTGGAAGCTGGTTTATTCCCACAAGTACTGGTCATTGAGTGTGCAGCGTGGACACACCTGTGTGGGAGCAATGGCTCCACCCCCCGCCCCCTGTGTTTTTATGTCCCTCCTGCAAAGCTTCCTGCATGGCTGTCTCCATGCCAGAGCTGTGACACAATGGTTGAGACCTCAACATCAAAAAAAAAAAAAAAAAAAAAAGAAAAAAGAAAAGGAAAACTAGATCTTTGCACATGATAACGTTTTTCTGAAAGTTTTGCAACAATTTCGTTTTCTAGCAGACTCTAACGTCAGCAAGTTATCAAAGACTTAGAGTGACTTCTGGCCTTGAATTTCAGCCAAGAGGAAAGAAAAGGAAGGCTGTGGTCTAAGAAAGAGCCCTTCAGCCAGTGGGATAGAAATGACCCCCTCCCTGCACCTGGTTTGCTGACTATGATGTTATTTGAGTTGCAGCTTCCCAAACAGTTGCATGACAGAGAGGATATTGGGAGTAAGAAGGAGAAAAAGGCTCTTGGTATACTTGCCATAGGTCTAGTGCTTCATTTGGGAGATACTCATCTTGGGAAGGAGTGCTAGGGTCTGATAGGGGTTGAGCAGGAATGGAAGGGACCCCAGGCTGCCCTGGAGTCACCATACACACATCCCACAGGCTGCTGATGGTTTATTGTTGGAAATAGCTTCAGGATTCTGGAGGGGACTAGCTTCCCCATTAGGTGTTGACATCACATCCCAGACGTGGACCCTTCCCTGGAATTTGAGCTCTCGTCTATCTCGACCTGCTTGAATCTCTGATCCACACTCCCCAGAAATGTTTCTGTCCCTCTGAAGACTTAGAAAATCAAACATCATTTAGGACATTAAATGCATTCAACTTGATCTAATGTGATTACTTTGAGGACATTTAATAAACTGACAATTAGAAAAATTAAAACTAAGCAAATTTTTCAACTAATAACTCTAAATCCCTTGTAACTCTGGAGCCAAATTCCCAAAATCTCAGGGAAGATAATTTAGTCTGATTTCAAAAGAGGATGCATAATAGCAAGTAATAAAAATGTAAAAATTTTCTTAATTTGTGCTTTCCCTTTGGTTATATTTACTTACTGAACATTAGAATTGAAAACATTCATGAAAACTGATCATGAAATGTATCAACCTTTCATTTATTTACTAAAGCCAGCAAAATTTTAAAACATTATACTCCTGTTTTTTGAAAATACAATTATTTATCAAATTCAATCATAAAACTTAAGTGTACTTGTTTTAAGAAATTCTTTTGACATGTGGGGTAAAACTAACTGATCTGGAAAATAAGATCTTTGAGAAATCATAACAATCAGCACACGGCTAATTGTCATATTTGTAGTTCATAATCTAGATAAACATATTCTTGAGTGACCACACATTATTTTGCCCATGAGTTATTTCATTATTTGGAAAGGATTTATAGAGAAAATTTAATTGCTCCTTTCCTATTTCACCCAAACCTTTGTAGTTCCTGGGAGCTTGGTAAGGGCCTTTTAATTGATTATTTAAAGTGTGTGGAAGTACGCCTTCACTAAATTGTTCCATTTACTTCTTTTTTTGACATGTGCTCCAAGCTATTGTAAGGAAAGATCTGTACTTTCTTGAAGATAATTAAAATGTTCTTGTCATCTAATTACATAGTTAAAACCATCGTTTAATGTTCTTATTAACTTTATCTAATGTTTAACACATATTAAAATGTTCAGATGCTATCTTTTGTGTATATTTTTTCTCATCAATTTCCATCCTAGTGGTTAGGATTAGCATAAATACTTACTTGAACAAGAAGACTGAACATTTTATGATACTGTGAGAGGGAGTTGGAATTATTTTACGACATAGTAAATGTAGAAGAAAATTTTCTTTAAGCATGGAGTCAGTATTCTTGAAAAGATATAAGTTCTTTACAGAATAATTTGTATAGGAGAGCTGAACATTCCACAAGTATTTTACAGAAAAATTTACCCATTCCTCATTTTAAAAGGAATGTAATTTTTATGATGCCAAATAAAAATGGTATTTTGTGCCAGTCCCATCTTTCTACTTGCATCTTCTCATTGATTTCTTTAGAGAAAATTCTCTTTAACAACAAATATTCCTTTGTGTATAAAGACCTTGAGTAAGTTCTTTTAGTACTCTGTGATGTCTGCCTTAGTAAGAAAGGTCAAGTTCAATTCAACAAGGATTAAGAGTACCTTACATGTTAGGCATTACGAAATGTGTTAGGATACAAATAAGAAAAGATCACCTGTTGAGATTCTCAGTCTACTTGCTACCTACAGAACAGTTTGTTTCATGAGACATAAAAATGTCATGATAAAATTATCCAATAAATGCGGGAAAAGAATAGCTGCTTTACCAAGTTAAGCCAATGTCAGGGAAGACTTCTTGAAAGAGATGATGCTTGACCAGTATTTTTTAGGAATGAGGAGGATAGTTTCAGTGGGGGAAAATAATTATGTGTCTTATTTAATAATAACAATGAAGAATCAGGTAGAAAATAATAAATAGAATAGTATGCCTCTTAACAAGGAATACTTACTGAAATAAATAAATGTCTTATCAGCCAATAAATTATTTCAGTTATTAAGTATCTATATCATCTACAAAATTCAGATTTTGATCATTTTAAGAAGTGTTTATTTATAAAAATGCACAATAATGGTTACTCGAAGAAACAGAAGAATAGTCAGCATTTAAAATGAGTACCAAAATATTTTATTAGAAGTTCCTTACATACATTACTTTAAAATCTCTTATAACCCCTAAGAAGAAAATGCTGGGTTTTTTTTTTTTGGCTTATTTTGCAGCTAAGATAACTAAAGAGTGGAGTATAATATGACAACAAAGTTGTTACCTTTCTTATATGTCAGCGATTGTATTTAAGTCCAGTTAAACTCTCTCCAGATTCTCTTATCAAACTGTGCCATCCTATCACTCAATGCTATTTTCTGTCTAGTAAGTAGCTAATTCAGAAAGAGCTGGTGATGAAGTAAGGAGTAGAAGTTGAGATACTACTGCTAGATAAAATTCCCAAGTTTAGATCTGATTCACACAGGTTGGAGGGAGAATGGACATGATGAAAATAACTGATCCATGTGTCAAAGGAAATAGATCATCCTTTCAAATCTAAGCTGACACATTGGTCTGAATGTTAGCTAAGACTAAGGTAGTAGTGCCAAGGGATGATTCTATGACTGGGAGTGGTTTGTAGCCTCTTTAGTGCAACAAGTCAGTCCTTCCAATTTCCTGCATTAACCCACAATTACCGATTTCTGACGCTGTGCTTACTCTCTTCCCAACATCATTTATTTTTGCATAAATCAATGATAAGCTCCTTTGTAATCTCGCTTATATATTTTATGGGTGTATTTTCTCGCCACAGAACAAAGACCACATCCTATATTTATTTTTCACTTCAAGTTTTTCGTATATTGCTACTCACACTGTTTGTATATTAAGATGATAGCATGCACAGGTGAGTTTACTATATATAGTTACAGTGCAAGGGAGAAAGAGTGGAATTTAAATAATGAGGATTTTACCTACCTTTCTGTGAGTTTGAGGAGACTATGAATCAATGTTTACTTCAGTCAAGATAAGATTTCCCAGACTTCTGCTTTTCCTGACATGAGCACCTCAAACTTTGGTTGTAAGTCTGTACAATCAAAGGCAGGTAGCATTCTGACACCATGTTCTCAAAATGCAAGGCAACTGATTCCTGAGTATGCAACTCAGAGGAGTTGATTTTCACACTTAGACATCATATTAGCCTCCAAAGGAGAGATTTCTTGAGATTTTCAGGTGAAATTCACTCTGTGAATCCGCTGTGGGGTCTAATTAATGAGGGGTGGGGCTGTGCTATGTCTAGTAAAGGTGGCTCTTAGGTCGATTCATAGGATGCACAGCTAAGGACACTTAGATGAGTGGGTCTAAGGACACTTGAAAACATTGGCTGGGAACCTTGGAATGTCTAAGTTTGGCCTTAGCTCAGTGTTGCTCTAAACTTCCAATACAAAGTTCATAAGGAAGCAAATGGGTCCCTTGATTTAAGATCCTCATCATCAAGATTTCCGATCTAGCTGGGCTGAAGCATACATTTTGATCTATGTCCTTGAGATGTTCTCCACCTGCTCAAAGTCCAAACCAACACCTCAGGATTCATGGTATGGGGGGACCTAAGTGATGATATAAGAATTGAAGTTTGCCTGTAAAGAGAAGTCAGTATAATTGGCCTCACAAGCCCTCTGCCCTGCTTCCTGATCAGCCCTGATGGGGATCACAGGGAACAAGAAATAGAGGGAAATTCAGATGCTGATTTTTTAACATGCAGTAATCCAGTCCATAAGCAAAGTGGTCAATTATTTTTCTAGATAATCTGAAATTACAGGATTCCTAGGTGTAGCTCTAAAAGAGTGACATAATAGACATTTATCTTTTCCACTCCAAAAGATCTAGTTTGTTTCCTTATCTGTGTTATAATATTTAGTGAAATATTAAGAATAAATAGCTATAAAGAGATTGTTTAATTTTGAAGTTCACTGTTTTTTTTTCTATTTCTTGCATTTTATAATTTAAGAAAATATTAGAGTGACTAAATCCTATTTGGTATCAGTACTGTCTTGGAGTTCTATGACTATAAAGCAAAATAGAAAAAAAAATTATAAAGGTTTCTGGAAATAAATCAAAAATAGAATGAAAGCATTGAAAATAAAATCGTTTAGCATAATTGAATGGCATCAGTTATATTGAATAAAATCATCAGCTTGAGTGATTTCTTTCCCTCCTTTTGCAATGCTTTTTGTTTTGTACTACACAGGCTTCTTTCAGTTACAAAATGCGGAGTTTCATTCAATTACCTTCGCACAGGGAGAAAAAGGGCCTTTGGGCCCAGATTCAATGCCAAGGGTCTGTGAATTGGAAGTCTAACAACAATTCTACACTCGTGATGGTGGAAGTCCTCCTATCCTGCATGGCCGTTTCTTCTTTCTGAACGTCAAGTCCAATGTTCCAAATTCTAAGTCCTCAGACAGACAACAAGGGCTAAATTACCCCTTTCGTAGAGGTCACAAAGGTCACCAGTTCTGAAGGATGAGTGCACCTGGGTATCTTATCCTGGTTATTCTAGAATGCACAGAATGCAGGAGGTGTAGCCCAAAGTAGGTTCAGGGTTTGTTACTGTAGCCTTCAGCTGTTTGTTAGCTTATCCCTGTCAAACTGCAAGGTAGTTGTGCAGATGGGAGGGATTTCTTGGTTGGAATCATCTAGATTCCAAGGTGAAATTTTATCATCATCGATTTTCTAGCTAGATGGACTTAAAGTTTTCGCATTTTTGCAAGGTATGTGTATGTGCAACGTGACTGTTTCTCTCACTGTTCTCCGTGCTGACGGCTAAATGCTATGACGATGCAGTTGCAGAGGCAAAATTTTCTAATGGTTTAGCAGCTTTGGCTTGCTGCTCAGAAGCTCCCAGATTATTTTGTAAAATGTCATATCACTCGGGGAATCCGAACTGAATGTATAACTGTTCTCTGTTGTCATCTGACTGCACCCCAGATCATAGCACGCCCTTTGATGGTCCTTTGAAGTTGTGATAACACCGCCTTAACTCCTCAATATGCAGAAAGCCAGGAGTTTGAACATTACATAAATAAGTAGGCTAAAACACTGCTAAATTATAAGTGCTAAAGATCTTTTCTTTCCCTTTCATCTCAAGTGTGACTCCCCAAGTGAGTGTTGCATTATTCCTTTTTAAGAAAGTTGTATAATTAAAACCTAAAGGGTGCATATCATATGGCTTGCTAATATTTCTCTCCTGTGAACTAATCCAATCCAGTCTCTCTGTATTGTCAAAAACTGCTAACCTAACAAGTGAAATACCATTTTACTGAAAAGATAGATTTTCAGCTTTCCCTCGCTCCCCCGTTATCACTGTAAAAAGCAAACTGGGTCACCACTTAGATTGCAAATTTACTTTCTAAGGAGCATTTTTGGCTATGCTTGAGCAGTAATAAACACAGAAAATGTTTGCTATAGATTGAATTGCAATCCATTTGAATTTATGGAACTGTTTCTTCATTTTTTAAATGAAGAGGTTGGACCAGCTCATATTTTAGTTGCCTTCCAGAGTTAAAATGCCATGATAATATGATGCTCTAATTCAATTTGACATCCCCTTTCCAAGCAAAAGTTGCAGAACCCAGAGAAAATTTGAATTTGGTAAGAAGGGCAACTTTTATTCTCAGCTGTCTATCAAATTTCCCCCTCCAATTTCATGGGCCCTATCTTGCTCTCACAGAGCTGTTAGTGATTTTTCTCTAACTGCTTTAAATTATTGCTTCCTTCGGAGCTAAGCATTTGTAAGAGGAACTGGAAAACAGGAAAGCCTTCAAGATAGAAGTGATGAGTTACCACGGGCAAAATTTCAGGGAAGATGGGTGGCCTCTCAGGTTACTTAGTGCACCTTATCTACTTACTCCTTCTGGGCTAAGCCAGACGTAGTGGAGAATTAAACTGGTTCCAAAACTCAGTTTTCTCTGATGTCCTAATTGATAATCCATTTGGAGAAATGGCCAGCTATGCTGCTCACCTTAACACAAAGCTGTCAAATACACGTCAAAAAACTGACAAGAAGAAAACAGTCAGACATTCTTACATTTATTGGTCAGCATGTTTTGCTTCATATTTGTTTTAGAATTATACAAGATAAAAAATAATTAAGATTTCTTGAGTTCTTATCATAGAATACACCATGTTGATGTATACGAAATAGAATTTTTAGTCCCTAACTACCATCTTTTGAAATTGGGGTGGTTTGGAAAACCATGATCCTGCTTTGTAAATTAAGTTTTATTGGAATAAAGGTTAAATGATTTGTTTTGATTACAATAAACTTGTTTTATTACAATAGAGTATGGAGCATTATCTTAGGGCACTGTTGCACTGTAACAATGGGGTTAAATAGTTGCAAGAGATCATATCTCCACAAAGTCTAAAGTATTTTCTATCTTCCCTTAGTAGACAAAAAAAAAAAAAAAAAAAAAGTTTCCAGCATACAAATAGAATGATACTAATGTAAGTTTTTAAAATAATTAAATGTTTGCAAATTTTTTTTTGAGGGCAGATGACAAATGCTTTAGGTTTGTATCACATAATTTTTTGCACCTATTTCTTTATGCATTTAAAAAGGAACTATTAGGGGAAATGCTTTAAACTTTTTACCACTGAGAATGATGTTGGCTGTTGGTTTGCCAAGGAGGGAAAAAGTTTATTCACTCTTAGGTGGGAATGCAATTTGGTGCAGCTTCTGTAGAAAATGATATAGAGATATACTAATAGAAGTAGAAATTCATATAATCCAGGAATGTCTCTGCTAAGAATTTACCCAAAGAACAAAAAAACCCTCATACAAAAAGATTTATGTACTCCTGTGTTCATTGCATCTTTAACCACGGTAGCCAAGTCATGTACAACGTGCCCAACCAAAGAGGAGAAGATTAAAAATGGCGGAATATATACTCTGTGGAATATTACTTAGTAGTGAAAAAGATAATAACCTGTCTTTGGGGGATAAAACAGGTGGAAGTGATTATCTTGTGAAGTAAGTCAGAAAGTGAAAGATTCTTTGTTTATATTTGAGCACATTCACTTGTTACCTGCAGATAGTAAGGAGGTGACAGGTCACCAGCTTCAACCTGTTGCCTTCTCCCAGCAGACAAGTCCTGTTTTCACCTATTCCTAGTGATCCTCATGTGAAATATTTACAAAAATATTTTGAAATTTTTAAAAAACTTAGCATTTTAAAATTTGCTTACAGATTGGATAGGCATCAAAGATGTATATCCAAGTATGCAGGGAATTCAAGACACTAGCAAATTGTAGAAGTGTGAAGGTTCCTTCTCCCATCACACCAGGATCCTCTGTGGCTCACATTTAGTGTGGGATTTTAAGTTATGCATGTGGGTTGTTGTACACATAAAAGGAAATAGGTTATAAAATATCTCCAATTCCTTATTAATTACAGAGCAGAGATGACATTTTACAGGAAATTGTGACCTGATTGACTAATAAATTCTTGTTTTGTTTACAGTAAGATAGATCTGTTTAAGTGATTAAAGTAGTTCATCCACATTGCTTACATATGCCTCATGGTAGCCTTTCAAAGCACCAAAAACATAGCTTACTTGAGGTTTTAACCTGATCAATATTTCGCAACCCCAGGAGAAAGGAAAGGAAATATAAACTTAGTGTTAAGCTTTTTCTTCACAGTGAACACATGGGGATTGCCCAAACTAAATCATTGCGAACAGTTGAATTGATATTGTCAATAATTATGCATTTCAAGAGATGAAAGTTAGTGCTGTCTGGTGCAAGCCAACTTATGTTCACATCAGATACTTGAAATGTGTAGCACTCAGTTCACTGAATAGATCCAATAGAGAAGAGACACGGGGAATAGGGAACAACTGAATAATAGAGTGACTAATAAAAAGCTCCCACCTGGAAGGCTTCCTTTGAGTCATAATATGCTTCATCTTAGCAGGTTGCAAGGACAGACATGATCAGAATGAGTTGAGAAAAGACGCCAAATGCAGGATTTTGTTTGTACTTTGTGAGGGGAGTCTATTATTGATATAGCTAAGCCTTAAGTTATTAAAAAGCTACCTTTCATGTGAACCAACTCCCTCTAATAGTATAGGGTTCCACTTAATTTGAGAGACAAAACAGGAAAAATATCAGGTTTCTCTATTTGGCACAGACAAAACATCTCTTCCAGATTATCAAGGTAAGGCAAGTACAAGTTGCAAGTATTTATGTTTATCAAAACATGAAGCTTCAGAATAGACTAGCGGATAACCTCTTGTCACAGCATGGGTGGCATTAAAAGAACATTTCTGTGGTAGTTCTTAAGTCTCTCCATGGCTTTGCCACAAGCCAATTCTGTGTGCCACGGGAGTTGTGACCTCTGATAGCTGTCCAATCCTGCATTCTATATCTAGAGACACATGTCCACTTAGCTCATGTACCAAGTTAATGGTTGCATTTGCATTTCAGCAATACAGCTCCTGTAAATACCTGTGTGCAGATTTTTGTAGTGACGTACAATTGCTTTTTGTTGGCAACAGACTGACCAAAGTGACTCCATTTTGCTTAAAAACCTCCATTTTGAGACCAGCTTCCTCTCCCTGCCCTCAGTGGGAAGTACCTGCTGCAGCTGGCTGGTCTGACACCCTGTTTCTGCCTCCCCTTGTTCCTGATTGGTCCTCACAACAGCATTGTCCACCTGATAGATGATGGGCGCCAGCATTGACCTCCTGATGGATGATGGACATCAGCATTATTGGAAACCCACAGTTATGGGAATATGTCCACCATTATGGGAACACGGAAATGTGTCCTGTCGTTAAGGACATGTGTCCTACACCTGCTTGCTTGCTTCACAATGGGGGCGGTGGTGATTTTGTCCTATAAAAGGTTATCACAGAGACTCCTCAGGGTCTCTCTTGCCAAGCTGGCCTGGGGACCCTGGTGCAATAATAAATCTGCAGACTCAAACCTCAACATGAGTCCTGTGTCATGTTGAGCGGTCTACAAGTCACAACACTGAGTCATTACCAAGGACGTGATTGCTGGATTTTACAATGAGAGTATGTTTGCTTTCTAGGAAACCACCAAAATTTCTCCTAAACGGGCTCTCGATTTGCTACATCAGTCTGTCTACCTCTTCTTTCCCAAATCTGCACAGAGTCATCTATTTTAATTGCATGCTAAGTCTCAAGGTCAGGTAGCATCAAATCACCCTCTTTATTGCTTTTCCATCAATGTTATGTTGGCTATTTTGGGACTTTCGTGTTTTCAAAGAATACACAGTGTGCTGATATCCACAAAATACCTGGAATTTTGACTGTGATGGAGTCTATAGATCATAACCCCCCCCCCCGTCATGCCCTTGAACAATTGCCTGATAATTTTAACAGTATTGCATCTTCCTGATGGTAATGAATTTGCTGTCCATTTTTGTTCTTTAATTCCATTCAGCAGAGTTTTGCAAGTTTCCTCAAAATAGATTTTGTATTCTTTTCACAAATTTATCCCTAATCATTTCTTCTTGGAGTGGAGCTGCTAATTTAATGGCACTATGTTTACAATTTCAAGTTCCACTTGTTCACTTCTTGTACACAGGAAAGTGACTGACTTTTGTATATTAACATGGTATCCTATCATTTGACTATAATTGCTTATGACTGCCAGATTTTTGCAAATATTTTCTTCTAGTGTGTTTGACTTGTCTTCTCAAGCTCTTGACATTTTTTTTTCCCCACAGAGCAGAATTTTTATTTCTTTTAAATTTTGTGCAGTTGGCATCATCTTTGAAAGAAGAGAGTTTATGCCTTCCACCTCACTTTTCTTGCCTTCTTGCATATTGAGCCTTGTCAGTGTGGTGTTGAGAAAAACTGGAGAGAACATATCTTCCCCTTGATCATGGGAGGGGGAGATGTTGCTTTGAGTTCTCACACTAAGTATAATATCAGCTGTAGGATTTTGATAGACTTTGTACATCAAGTTAGAAGATCTCTTGTAATAACAGTTTCCTGAGAGGTTTTTAGCATAAGTATTGGGTTGTGTTAAATACTTTGTCTGCGCTGATATGTGCAATGTAAATGAATCAGTCAGGCTTTTTCTGCCATTGGCCTCTATGATCAGTTCCTTTGGTATCGCGTCCTCCCCGTGATTGTACATACCTGGGCCCAGTGAGCGTGCACATGAGTGAATAGGCTCACCTGGGCCTGAGAAGAGGCAATAAGGGGAGTCATTGCCCTGAGAGGAGAGCACGGGGAGAAGAGCACAGAAGTAATGACAAAGGGAGAGCCCAGAGAAAGAGTGAATATTCCTAGGGATCTGGGGGGCTCTCCAGTTTTCCAGCCCCCCAGCCCTGGCCCTACCCTGCCTGGTGCTAGAACTGATAAAGAACCTGCTCAGATTGGCCCACCTATGTACTGCAGTTGGCATCAAGAAGAGGATGGTTGCATTACTACAGAATGATGTGTCGTTTGTCTTTTGGTTGTTGATGTGACACATTACATTCACTTTCCACCACTGAACCAGCATTGTGTACCTAACAGCAAGATTATGGGAAACATTTTTCATATATCCTGCTTCATAGTTTCTTTGTTCCCCGGACCTATGATTTTGTATTTGGCATTAATTTGGGGGAATTTTCAAGCACTATTTTTTTGAAATATGTCTTCTGTTCCTTCCTTCCTCTTCTATAAGAATTTCTGCTGGTATTTCCATCAGGACTTGTTATATCATTTGTAGTTGTCATACCACTCTTTTTTTTTTTTATTCTTTGCTCTCTTTGTTTTTAATTTTTCAAGGATTTTATTGATATCTCCTTTAGTTCAGAGATTCTTTCATCAGCTGTGTCCCATCTGCTAATAGCCTTTCAAAGGTTTCTAGATTTTCTCCTCTTTCGGTAGGAGAGGTTGGTTCGAAGGTTGGAAGTGTATTTAATCCCCCTCCCATTTAGAAAGCTTGGAGCCTGCGTTTTCCCATCCCCAGCCACCAGGATATTTAGGCAGGTTAAGCTCTGGTTAATGAGATTCTCCTGCGAGCAGCCTTGGTAAGGACCTTGTTCCTGCACATTTCAGAGTAGGCTCATCCCCCCGCCCCCATACACACATACCCTGCTGTTAGTAAGGAGGGATTTTTCTCAGGTATTTACTGTGTAAATCTAGTCAAGCCCCTGGAGGTAAAGGTCACAAAATGTCAGGGTGTTCTTGAAACTGTATCCTTGGAGTTTTTTTGTTGGGAACAGACTGACCAAAATAACTCCATTTTGCTTATAAAACCTCCATGTTGAAGCCAGTGTCCTTTCTCTGGCCTTGGCGGAAAGTACCTGCCACAGACGACCTGTCCTACATCTTGTTTCTGTCCCCCCTTATTCCTGCTTGATCTTGACAACAGTCTAGTCCACCTGATAGATGATGGATGTCAGCATTACTGGAAGTGATGGGAATGTGTCCCACCATTATGGGAAAGTGGGAACATGTCCTACACCTTGCTTGCTTCACAGTAGAGGATGGTAGTGGTTTGTTTTGCCCTATAAAAGGTTGTCACAGAGACAGCTCGGGGTCTCTCTTGCCAAGCTGGCTTGGGGACCCTGGTGCACCAATAATAAACCTGCAGCTTTGAAATTCAATCAGAGTTCTTGTGTCTTGTTGAGCGGCCCACAAGTCACAACATTTTTAGCTTTCAGGATTGTCCACATTGAACCTCCAGCACTACATCAGTTGCATTTCTGGTTTTCTTGCTGTGGTCCTGGTTCCTGTGATGGTTTCTCCATGTGAATCTCTTCTTGAATCTGTGAATAGTCTGTGTTCAGTTTGCCAGTCTGTGCAATAGGGGGGTGACCTTTGCACTGTCTCCCACCTCTTATGAATCCCAGACACGTCGTTGATTTCAGATTCTATTTACTTGTTAGATGAAGCAGCAGTTTCCAAGGACTGGAAACTCAGACTCTCCTTTATTTAGTCTTAAATACTTATGGCTGTTTGGGTTCAGTAGGCAACCATTTTGTTTCCCGTCATCCTCAATCCTATCTTCGGTAGTTATTCAAATATCCTTACATCTCTTGATATTTTATCTGCCAACAAACTGAATTCCCTTTACTGTGAAAACTATCTCTGAGGATCCCTGGAAAGCCACAAAGTTTTGCTTTATTTTTCCCTTTCACCTTATAGAAGGAGAAGTCTGGTTCACTTGATAATGCACCGTTAAGCCTGAAAAACGGCATCAATTTAAAAGAGATGCCAACAGTCCTAATTAAATTGTACTTTAAATATTAGTAACAGAAATGCTTTAAAAATCCTAGGCTGCATAGCCACCTCTAAAGACCTGTCAGTGTCCTCATTGTAAAAAAAATGTTCCTATTTGTCAGGATCCTGGTGTCGCTTTGCTTGAAATTGCATAAAATACAGTGGCATATGTTACAATGCAGTTATTTTTGTTAATTGGATACAATTTTATTCTTTCCTTTGAATCTAGCACCTTATAGGTTAGTGGTTTTCAGTTGCAAAGAGGCATCCAGTAGCTATGGAGTTTTATTAATAGGCAGATATTTAACCTGCTCTACACTTCATACAACACATCTTTGATGGCCTTAATATATCAATGACATCTTGTGGGGTAAATGATCCTTCATTAGCCTCTATGGTCAGCACCTGGCATATTGCACGCCCCCATGATTGTAGTGCATGCATGAGCAGGCTCACCTGGACCTGGGAGGCAGAGATAGAAGGGTGTTACCATCCTGGAGGTGAGAGAGCATAAAGGAGAGCGTGGGAGAGGAGAGAGGTGAGCACAGAAAAGAGAGAATGTGAAGACAATACCAGAGAGACAAGGAGGCAGAGCTTGCAGTTTCTTGGTGGGGGAAAGGGATGGTGCTGGGGGACTGTGGGTAATCACCTGTCTCCCAGCTCCCCCAGCCCTGGCCCTGCCCTGCCTGGTGTGTCTTGGTGTAGGGTAAACGAGTTTTCCTTCCATTGGCCACTATGACCAGCACTTGTGGTGCTGTGCCCATCCCAGGATTGGGGTACTCAGGATTGGGGCATGATGAACAGGAAGGTGGCAGAACACATATTATTAACGTAAACTTAGTAAGCTTGGTATGTTAAGAGTCTATTACCTCAGGATGGTATCTGTTGTATCTGATGATTTGTATCTGATGATTTTTTCTCTATAAAAACTATTTTCAATATTTCAATAAATTAGGTGTAATATCTACTCATTTTTAAAAGTAATTTATATATGTATATTTCACATCCTTGTATTCCCTGGGGTTCACCCACCATCTCCCCTCCCTGACCACTCCCACCCATCCCCCCACCCCCAATTGTGTGCTTTAGTTTGATTGTTAGCTTGTTTTGACTTTTCCTCCTGGCCTTTTGTTTGTTTTTCCTATATCCCATATATTAGTGTTTCTGTAATATCTACTCATTTTAGGAAAAACAGGACATTTTTTGACTTAATTTTTTTCTGCATGATTCAAAAAAAAAAAAAAAAAAACACCCAAAAGCCAGATTCTCTCTTCTAAAGGACTCAATTAGATCTTTCACTTTTGAAAATTATCAACAGAGATAGTCATTGTCCTTTAAGACAGTCTCTAAAGATAGTTTTCATTTTATTCTGACACCTTCTGAAAGCTCTTGCAATCAGTCCTACAGGCTTCATTCGCAAAAGGATTCTCTCAGAATCCTGTGGAAAAAACGGTCATGTACTATGAGGCATCTGTGTATAATGATACTGTTTAGACAATATCAGGAAAACTTTTATGCTATCTATAACATAATATTTTTGTAAACTGTTTCTGTAAACTGAAACATTCATAAATAATATCATAGTCTTGCTATCTGGTCACTCCAAGACTTAGAATCTAACACTTACTGACTATTCCTAATTTAAGGGAAATATTTTCATAGGTTCAACTAAGCTATACTCCTCTGTTATCAAGGCACAACTGACAATATTATAATTGCAAGTAAGGCTTTCTTTGGCATGATGTTCTCAGGAAATCTGGAGGTTGATGCTTATTTATGCAATATGATCAGACAATGAGCACTGAATGAAAGGTCAGTGGTTCACAAATCCCTTAACAGGATTCCTGGTTGTCACCTAAGTTAGATGGGGCATGTAGAGAAAGGAGTAATAGTGCAGATTTATTTCTGGGCTCTTGCTTCCATATTTTCCATGTTTGTTTTTATCCCAATGCCATTCTGTTCTTTGAGAACTTATAAACAGGTTCTCTTGCAAGGTAGAAAGTCACAAGATATAAAATCAACAAATAAAATTATTTATTTTTACTAATAATGAACTATCTAGGAAAACAAAAGCCTAAGAGAGCATCTCAAAGTTGCTCTGTAATATTACTTTTGTAATATAATTTTAAGTCATGAAGTGTTATGCTTCCAGCTTTGTGTTTATTTCTCAAGATTGCATTGACTTTTGTGTTTCCATAGGAATACTTGTTTGTTTTTTTTTTTTGTCTGTTTCTATTAAAATGAAATTGGAGTTTTAGAGGGATTACATCGAGTCTGTAGATCTTTTAAGGTAGTGTACTCTAACAATTAATCTAATGTATCTTTCATTTATTTGTGTTTTTAATTCCTTTCATAAATGCTTTTTAAGTTTTCAGTCTACAGTTCTTTTACCTCCTTGACTAAATTTATTTCACATTATCTATTTTATTTTTTTTCATGCAACTATGAGATTGCTCTCCTAGTTTTTTTTTCCTAGATAGTTCATTATTAGTCAAATGCAAGGTAATTTTGTTTGTTAATTTTGTATCTTGTGATTTTTTACCTTGCAACAGAATATGTTTATAAGTTCTCAATGTTCTCTCTCTCTCTCTCTCTCTCTCTCTCTCTCCCTCTCTGGTCTTTAGGGTTTTCTATAAATAAGATTATATCTATGCAGAGATAATTTTTTGGATGTCTTTTATTTCTTTTGCCTATTTGTTCAGGCCAGAACTTCCAGTACTATTCTGAATAGAAGAGATATGAGTAGACATACTTGTTTTGTTCCTAAACTAAAGAAATAAAGCTTTCAGTTTTTTATCTTGAGTGTGGTGCTGTGAGCTTGTTACATATGATCTTTATTATATTGAAATGCATTCTTTACCTAATTTATTCAAACTTTTTGTTTAGGTAGATGTTGAATTTTGTCATATGTCTCCTTGAGATTATTATATGACTTTTCCTTCACTCTATTAATGTGGTATAACATTTCTGATGTGTGTGTTGATTCATCCTTGCACTAGTGTGGGATAAATTACACTTGATCATGGTGTATGAGCATTTTATTGTGCTGCTGACTGCATGCAATTTGCTAATATTTTGTTGAATGTTTTTGCATCTGTACTTATGAGGAATATTGGCCTGTAATTTTCTTTTCTTGTAGTATTCTTGCCTGAGATTGTTATTGGGCTAATGCTGGCCTTGTACACAGAATTCGAAAGCATTCCTTCCTCTTTAGTTTTTGGGAACAATTTGAATACTGCATTAAATACAGTTCTGTGCATTTTTTAAGAGTGGATATGTTAAGTCCTCTTACCAGAAAAAAAGTTTATATAGAAGGAATTTCAACTTTAATTTCACTATCTAAAATTTGTATTTTCTTTAATTAATAATTCAGGTAACAAACATGATGTTGCTATTACATGATGTTGCTTCAATTTTGTCAGAAACAAATCAAATTTTCATAACATTCAATTTTTATATATACCATACCATACATGCTTATTACTATGCCCAAATTGCAGTAGACATTAGACACCAGACCTTGGTTAATACATACCTAAAAGAAGCACATATATTGTCATAGCAAAAAATTTAAATATTATGATTATATTTCAATATATGTTGCTTTCGTTTTAACACTATTTTATCTTCTGCATTTAGATATACTCTTGTTGAAGCCTGATCACAGACAGCAAGATGTACCCTTAAGATCACCTTCAATGATGAACTCACTAATAGGAATATTTCTATTCTGAGGAAGAGAGGGACATCCCCCAGTCACCTCCAACACTATCCCCTATGAGGGCATGCTCTTCTTGACAGAATCTCTTGCCAGGGAGCTTGTTTGCTTGCCTGGTGGTGATGGAGCTTAATGTCTGGTCCCTGTGTGGGGCCATTCTCACCCTGGGCTCTGTATCAGGTGAGCTCAGAACAATATGATTGCTAGTCAACTTCTTCCACCCAACTCCATTGCCTCTATTTCCCCAACAGGGTTGATTAATACTCAGCTTTGCCCAGCCCCAGCCTTGTATGGCTTCCAGAGATCCCAACTTTCACAGACGGTTCTCAGGGCCTCACCAGGTTGGCCAAGGTGCTCACCCACAATATACAACCAGTAGATCTAGCTTGAAGATGTTTTCATTAACAGAAATGATGAATTTAAATAAATTCAAGTGCAAATTTCACACCAGTCTTTTGTTTTGTAGGTGTTGCTCTTGTTCAAAAAATATTTCTAAATAGTAATCTAAACTTTTGATACCAATAGACCTTGGTTTTTGCCATTTTAACAAATATTCCTTTTTTGTTTTAGTTTTTATGCCTCTGATTTCCAGTCCAGTGATATGGAAAATGTGTTCAAATGATTTTCATTCATTCGGCTTTCATCTATTCTGAGTTATCTATTTGGATCTTTCCCTTATTAGATTTTTCTGATGGGACATTTTGGTGGTTTTATGACTGATTTGTGATTCCTTTTACATTCTAGATTCCAAACCTCCTTATTTTATGTGTCACAAACAACTTCCCCTCAATTAGTTGTTTGTCTTTTATGTTTTAGATAAATCTACATAAATTGATAATAAAATATATCAAGCATTTCATGAATGATTCCATTAATAATATAGCCATAAAATGATACATATTTTTGTATAAGAAACATTTTAAGCTCCAAGTTTAAATAATTTATTGGATAGTGTACTATTATTTAGTGTATTATAGTAGGTAGATCCTGTTTCTACCTGCAATTGCACAAAATTTCCTTGTGTACTTGGTTCTGTTTGGGCCTTTCTTCTGTATACATATTATTCTGTGCCATTCTTAAATTATAGTAGTTCCTCGTGACCTGTGGTATCTGCCAGAAATGGTTCCACCTCCATTACCTTCCTCTTTTACAATATTTTAGCTATATTTATATCTTTCCAGTTCTCATGGTCTGGGAATGTTTTTCTATTTCTGCTCACACAAAAATATATTGAAAGTTTGACTATCATTACCTTCCATTTAATCATCATTTTGGGAAAAACTATAACTTTTATGACATTGATTTTTTTTCCAACCAAGAACGTGGTAGTTTTCTCCTGTTATTTTAAGACTCCCTTTATGTCTTTTGATATTATCTTGTAATTTCCTACATATCTGGCAGGAAAGGTCTGGAGATAGATATTATGTTTTTGACTCAAGTTGTTTCAACATGTAAACATGTGTAGATCTACTTTTACCTTTGGTTGAGTCTGGGAAGGAATTAACCAAGCAACTGTTCAGGTCAGCTCTCTCTTATTGAGGGTTAGTTAACACTGTCTGCTTCCCAGCTTCTAGAAGTCCTATGTTCAGACATGCATGGACTATGGCTGCAGATCTCCTCAACCCTCTTGTATTGGAGTCTTGACAGTAGGATGGCTTAGTTCACATTTCATCTGACCACAGAGCCAGACTCCAACCCTGAAATTATATTGACAGTGGGGGTGTTTTGTTTTTTTTTTTGTTTGTTTGTTTTTTAATTTCACACAAAGGGCATCTGGTTAGGAGTTGCATGTGGAATGAAGAAGAACATGAGACAGAAGAGATTGCTAGTAATCTGTATGGTCAACCCAAAGAACAGGGAACCTAGGAAACAAGACCAGGTCCAACTTTAACAGAGTTGTGGACTCCCTTATATATTCTAGCAAGGAAATGTTACAATGATGTAATGAGGAAGTACCAAAACATATGTGACATAGAGCAGGGAGGAGGTGGGGGATGCTTGATAACAGGAGAATTTACCTGTGGAGCAACAGTCATTACTAATAGGTCATATGTCTCTTAGGACATTCCAGAGAGGTTAGGAATCTGGTTTACAGGTGAAAGATATGCTGTTGCCCACCCTCTAGTGTGCCAGAGGGGGCTAGAGAGCTAGGGGGTATTCCTCTTATCTGAAGCTCCATCTCTCTACCTGCTTCCACGTTCCACACATCCTATCCTTTTATAGCCTCTGCTGATTGCCTTGTTGTCCTGTCTTTTGGTTTGAAAAATTTGGTAACATTGCATACAATTGTTATGTGTGGAGCAGAGTGAGAGTTTAGTATGTGATCACCACCCTTTTGATCTGGAATCTATTGTCTTGGATTTTCAGCACCCAAAAGTCTGCTCTGCTTAAGTAGCTTAAATAGACCAAAGTACCTCTTCTTTGCATGGTAAACAACTTAGTATTGGGATTACGTTACTCATCATCATGGGTTTAGATTCCTCTTTAAAATTGAGCAAAATGCTCTCAAAATATCTTCATACTTGCAATACCAGTAGCCGTGTAGTAATTTATAGTCTGCCACTACTTTATTGCAAAAACCTCTTGTAGTTCTCAGTCATGCCACTGTATAAAAAAAAAAGTTTCAAACATTAATTTCAAGATACTTCATTCTCAATTTAAAACTTTGAGTCAAAATGTAATATAAAGAGGTCAAACTCTACAGGTAGGCTTTCAAAAATGATTAGGGGGGTGAACTTTCTCAGTCAATTTCATATAATCAGACACCCTTCAAAAGAGGCAAGTCATTCTTCTTTTAAACAGAGACTTCTTCCCTCAAAAAGGAAACAAATCACCTAAGGAATTCACACCGGGGATGTGTGGGTGAGAACAGCAAATACAATCTTTTTCCAAGTCATGAAAAGGGAGAAATACAGGTTGGAGGAGAAAAGAAGTCACCTCAGGAGGTTATTTCAGTAGTACAAGGAGAGATATTAAGAAAAGGAGTCATCAGTGACTCAGTGCACACTTGGATAGAACACAGATTGAGCTTGAATTCCTATTGACACAGAACCAATTTTGAGATGAATCCAGGGTTTTCAAAAGTGGTCGTGAGATAAGGCATTCAGGAAAAGCTATGCTGCTTAGTTCTTGGGATAGAAGGGTGTTTAACTTTGGCACCAATTGTTTACTTTGCTTCAAAGCCCTATTTTCTGTGCCTCCCACCCTCAATGTTCATGTCTATCACTCCAGACACCATCCTCATGTGAGCTGCTAGTCCTTGTAGCCCACGGGCCCCTCTCTGATTTCTCTTATGTGTGACACTGTGATTATTCCTTGGTGTGTGTGTATGTAACAGTTTTCTCGGTGCCATTTCAGTACCACCTTTTTCTCTTTTTCAGTCATTTATAATTTTCACTCATTATCTTTTAAATTTTTCCCCTTATAACTGTCACATAAAAATTTATGCTCATAAAATTCTTTTTTTATTTGAAAAATTCATTTTATTAATTTGTCACATTTGTGCATTAATTGATCCCTCCTCCTCCCTCCATATCCCCCCTCTGTATCACCCCTCCTGTCACTCCATCTCCCATTTTTCTGCGATTTGTTGGTTGGTTAAGTTGATGTTCAGTTGTTGGTTATTTGGCCCGTTATTCTCTTCCGGGATCTGGTAAATATGTTTTTTTTTTTTTACATATATATGTATATTTATATTTATATTACATTAGTCCATTATTGTGTACCCCGGGGCTTTCGCACTTCACTAACATTTGTTAACTATACTGATCTTTTGTGCTCTTCACCTCCCCTGCCTTCTTCCCCCTCCTCTCTTGCTCCATGGTTCAGTCCCATAAGTTGTTTTCATTTTTTCTTATTTGTTTTTCCCTATATCCATCATATAAGTGAGACCATCCTGTACTTCTTTTTTTTCTTTTTGACTTATTTCTGCTAATATGAGTCTTTCTAGTTCCATCCAGGTTGCTGCATCAAGAAGCGTAGTATTCCATCAAGAAGCGTAGTATTCCATCGTGTCTATGTACCACTTTTTTTTAGTCAATCATCTGTTTTGGGGCATTTGGTTTGTTTCCAATTCTTGGCAATTGTAAACAGGGCTGTAATGAACATGCACATACAGGTATTCGTTTGAATTAATGTTTTCATGTCCTCTGGGTAGATTCCTAGTAGTGGGATTGCTGGGTAGAATGGTAAGTCCACTTTCAACTATTTGAGGGTCCTCCACACAGCCTTCCATAGTGGCTGGGCCAGTTTGCACTCCCACCAATGCTCATAAAATTCTTTCCCTATTTTCCCCTGACTAATCCCACCTCAGGTCAGGTCTTTAGATTTTCCCTCTGTCTCCTAACCGCTTATTCATCTCTTGACTAACCTGTTAATTGTATTTAATAGTTGATCATCCCGTATACACCTCAGATTCATATTTCCAGGTCTCCTTTCCATACAATTGCACTGTTTCCTTTGAAAACTTTCCATCCTGAAAAAGCAGCACCATTTGCTCACTCACCAGAACAGAAAATGAAAACTACCTTCATAAGCCGTATCTTATTGATAAATGTTTTCTGGTCATTTTCTAAGTCATGTTACGCTTTTTATTTCACTGAAATACAGTCCTTTCTACATTCTATAGGCTGTTGTTTCTATGAATTTCAGCATCATTTCTGCAAAACTCTGCTGCCCCATGGCAAATAAAGGTAGCTCCAGCCCAAGTTCAAAAAGTGATAGAGACTTTCTTCAAAGTCCTGGAACTGAGGGCAAAACCGGGAAGTCAGTCTGAACTCAGATTGGAGAGGTTTTGGAGTGAGGATGGAGGAAAATTGTTTCCTCGTTACTTTCCCTGAGGGAAAAGTAAACTTCTCCAGAGCAAACTGGCTCTTGGATGTAGTGATTTCCCCAGACCCTAGGAGAGATGAGCTTTCTTCTCTGAAGATCACTTTCCAGGGACTTGCTCCCACCTCATGGAGAAAGAAATCCCTGGCAAGCAAGACTACCTGGAGAGAAGCTTCTGAAAAGATTTGCATCTCAGTGGGACAGAGAAAGCTTTCCAAAGAAAATGCTCCCAGGGGAATGGGGCAGAGAGTCAGGAAGAAATTGGTCTAAAATGTAAGCCAGCCAAGGGGAGCAGGGGTGTCTCTTGGTCAGCAGTTAACCTTCAACCATCTTGCCCTCACCCTGAACTTATCACTGCATTCCAGGCTGAAACCCCCAAACTTGAGTCATGTTGGCAAAGTATAGATATACACATAGTCTAAACATCTTCACTGAAGACACACAGCCTCTGACAGGCACACATTCTTCCTGGTCTCTCAAGCACCCTCAGGTCTCATAGCAGCTCTTTCCCAGCTGAAATAATGGGGTGCACTGACCAAAAGTTCCCTTTTTTTCTTTCCCTTTAATGTTTTAGCTCATTCCAGTTTTTTCCCTGGTTTTTTTGTTTGTTTGTTTGTTTGTTTTCTCTCCTTCCTGTTTAAATTGTGAAAATCTCCCAGGACATTTCATCAGAGTCTTCTCACCACTATGCATCTGGGACACTTCTTAAGTTCATATAGTTCCCCAGCTTCTCCTTTCTTTCAGGATGCAGGAAGATAGAATGCTTTCCCTGAGCAGAAGGGTGAACATCACTACTGAGCTCTGTGCTAGGTGCTATGCCCGAGATGAGTAGATGAATGTCCTCGCTATTGGATGACTTGCAGGTAGGGAGAAATGCACACAAACAGTCCACTTAATTACAAAGTAAAAGTCTGCGATACATCACTGAGGCACGATTCATGAAAAATATAGCTCACAAACTCAAATTCATTTAAAATTAAAAGTACTTTATTTCCAAAGGACTATGCCAAAGGAAGGTGAGGCAAATTACACAAAAATTGGGGAAAATTTTTGCAAAAGACACATCTGATAAAGGCTATTATCTAAAATACACAAAAGACTTAAATCTTAATAAGAACTCAGTAACTGGATTTTAAAAAGGTACCAAAGATCTTAACAGACATGTCACCAAAAAAGAATTAGATGGCAAAATAGTATATGAAGCAGCTCCATGCTCCCATGATTTGAAAAATGTAAATTTAAACAGCAAGATGTCACAATTTGCCTGTTTTAATGGCCAAAGTCCAAAACGCCAGTAGTACTAAATTCTGGTGAAAACGCAGAGCAAAAGACTCTGATTCCTTGGTGGAGATGCAAAATGATATTCTTGCATTGGAAGAGAGTAAACCATTTCTTATAAAACTAAGCCTACTCTTATCATATGATCAAGTTATTTAACTCCTTGGCATTTCCCCAGGAAAGAGTTGGAAACTAATTCCACAAAGAAAATATGCACATAAATGTTTATAGTAGTTTTATGCATAGTTGCCAAAACTGAAAAGCACCTAAGATGCCCTTCAGTTGGTGACTAGACACATTGTATCCACCCAGACAGTGGAGCATTTTTTAGCATTAAGAAGAATGAGCTCCCAAGAGATGGGGGAACTATAATTGCTTGCTATTGAGAGAAGCCAATCTAAAAAGTTTACACACTGTTTCCTTGTAAGTATAGGGTATTTTCCTAAAGGAAAAACCATGGAGATAGCAAGTGATGAGGCCCAAGGACTGGGAAGGGAAAAGTAGATGAAGTGCAGGGGCTAGTGAGGGAGTGATGCTGCATGCCATACTTAATGTGGATACATAGCTCCAAACCCATGGAATGTACAGTCCTAAGAGCAAGCTAGCAGAAACTGGAAACTGGCCTTTGGGTGTTTGATGTCCCCGGGTACATCTATCCTTGGAAACAAATGTCCCAGCCTGGTGAGTGAGGCATATGCAAGGGGAGCTCTTCATATGCCAGGGTAGGTGGGTACATAGACGATTGCCATACTTCTTCCTCCATTTGACCATGAACTTAAAAGCCCTTAAAACGATTGTCCTAAAAATGAATAAAACATGTACGTGGAGAAAAGATAAATACAACCTAACCCGGGAAAATTCAAGGAAAATAAAACCTACTAATTGGATACTTGAAGGGAAAGAATGATCAGATCCATCAATGTGAGGAAAGCAATGTAAATAGAGTGAATCAGACAAAAGGACCTGGAGACACTACCACATCGATTGTGATGGGAGAACTGTAGGTTCAGAAGAGAATGAATTGCAGAGAAAGAGCAAAGGATGCTGGTGTGCATGTAGGAGGCAGCATGAACAATCTCAGTGAGCTGATCAAACAAGGGGCTGAGGGCATGTGTTGCAGGAACCCTGGGAGTTTCACATGTGTAATTTGTGGCTGATGTTATCATTATATATTTGGAATCTTCCTAATGGCTATTTGTAGCCAACCACTGACATATCATTTTAGCAACTGCAATTGCAATTGTGATTAAAATAACAAAAATCTCCAAGTGATGCTACTTTAATTGTACAAGTTGTAGAGAAAATAAGAGACACAAAAGCAGGCAACATAACAGATTTGTAGCCAGTGAACCTACAAGTGAAGATTTCAAATAATCCAATGAAAGAAAATAATTGAGATTCCAATAAAATAAAATGAAAATTTCATACCCCTTACCTAGGTGGAAAAGAGGTGTCTTGAATTCTGAAGACTGACTGACTGGATCACCTTGAAATATACACCTGACTGAATATATACCAGGCTGTGGTCAATTAATTGCAGCAATATCAACCATCAAATTAAAATAACACCTTGAGCTTTTTTAATATTGATTTTATTTCCACTTAGTTTGTAATTAAAGCTATGAAAATTTTCATTCTCTATAAGCTCTATTTCTGAAGGGATTTCATTTAGATTTATGGTTTTGTGTATTCATGAAAGAAAAGAGAATGAAGCTATTTTACTCAGTGCTGATTTCTGCAAGAACTTTCTCTTTCCAGGTGGGAGGTTCACATAGTAATTACCCTATCTATGGAAGATCCCAGAACTGAGTGAGTAATCGTTCACTCTGTGACATGAGAGGCACTAGGAAATGGTAAGTTAGACATCTCTTCCATTTCCTTCTTAGGATCATCATTTTTACTGTCTTTCAAGCTGGGTTCTAGAATAGTTTTATTCTGAATTTATCACAGTTGTTTTATAGGTTTATGGATAAAAAATAAATAGCATAGAGATGGATAATTCATTCATTTTTCCAAAACCATATCAGGATTTTTACCTCTGTTTTTCACTAATGGATACTCTGGAGTAAGTAAAATGCTCCAATAGCTACTGTCTCCTTTTAAAAACTTCTCTAAGAAAATGGACTTAGCAAAACAACCCCCTCCTTCCTTCTTCAGAACTTCACTTTTCACCAGGGCCACGTGTCAATCTTCCTCAAAGATCAGATCCCCAAGAAATAGATTTGAAGATAGACTGAAAGGCTGAGAGGCATGACTCAGCAATTCTTCTTGACAGAGTGATGGCCAGATATCTAGGTTGCTTCCCATGCAGCCAGCATCAGGACAGCACCCAAGTAGAGATGTACCCCTATGCGCATGCCCTCTGGGAAGCTCCTCTTGTCTGAACTGAGTGCAGGGCCACTCAATCCTCTGCTCAAATGAAGAGAGAGCTGCCCAGACAGTGTCACTCATCAGAACATCTACTCATCAAATGCATAAAGTTGGTGTCACCCATAGAACTCAAGACCTTTTTGCTCAAGACCTTTTGCTGATACATTTAGCATCAATTAAGATGATATCTGAACTTTTGATGACATCAGAATCTCCTAACCACTTCCTTCACTATCATGAGTCCCTCACCCTCATGTGCCACCATGTTCCATCCTCTGTTGAACACAGTGAGTTTAAGCTGAGGTTATATGTCAAAAGAGCCTTCATATGGAAAGCCTGATGCTGCTTTCCATAGAGTTTTTGGTAGAGATTAAAGATTGACCGTCAAAAGTAGGGCAACTTCTCTGGTGTCACTTCCCAAATCTAACATACTGTCTCTAGGGTCTCATGACAATATCTGTATCTCACATGATGAAGTGTGAATGGTCCCCAATTTCTTGTTCAAGAAAGGGGTTCATATCTACTCATATCAGATTAGATCCTTATGACCTGAGTCTATGAAAGCTAGACTTGGAATGCCAGAAATGATCAGAAATTTCTACAGGCTCTGATACATTTTACAGTACAGTATCTAGAAATAGCCAAGTGGTTTTAGCATAATAGTCTTTTTCATCTAGGTATCCCAGTGCATATTTTGAAGAAACTATTTTGTGTGTCATCTCTTAAGAGGGGATGGAAATAGCATCTGTTTTTAGACTTCTGAGTGTTGAAGAAATGTATTAGAAATTATTTTGTTAAAATAGCTTTGCTATCACTATCCCCTGATTTCAGTAGAAAGTGAGTCTTATAAATTAAAACATTCTTCTCCCTACAGATGCACAACGCCCAAGAATGATCACAGGAAGATGTTTTTTTTGTTGAGTAAAATAATGATCACTTGTAAAAGCCAAAAACCAAACTTTCCCAACTTAAACATACAAGATCCAACCTCCCACTGTCAGCTATAGGAAACTAAATATGACTAACATATTAAAAAATATTGAGATTATAAGAAAGCATAAAGTTCATAAACCCAATTTATTCTAGGCATAAAGCAAGACTGATTTTTCTCCCCCCACAGTGGCCAGACCCAGTAATCTTTTCTGTCACTAATTTCTAACTCCAGCTTTTGCTCCAAGATCACCTAAAATAACCTCACTCAGCTTCCCATCTCCTGCATGTTAGGGATTCCTCCACCACATGATCTCAATAGGAGACTAAGTCCTGGAGGCATTATGATGATATTTATCAAACAAGGAGACATACCACAGAGGAAAAAGCTTGAACTTTCAAAAGTCCCCAAATAAAGAAGTTCCTTAGTCCAAAGGACACCGCACGCTCATTAAACAAACTGGGGAATCTTCCTAGGGAAAAGGCTATTTTATTTTAATTAACTCCTTAAGATTTTGAATCTCCGATTTGAGAATTTGGCAATAACCAAAATGGAAATATTTTTCTTTAAAGGATGCATGGGTTGACTAAGGTTCAGATGTGAGCAATTTTTTTTTTGAATATATGTATCCCAATCAGAAGCCTTGAGTAAAACACCAAGTGAAAAGATACAGAACTGTAAGCAACCACATTTTAGTATTGGAAGTGATCTTTTATTTTACACATTAAGGTTTTATTGCCTCCCAAAAGAACTTAGAAATACTGTGATTCATGTGAACATAAGTTTATTGAATAAAGAAATGTACTCAGGGATCATAATTTTCAAAACAGAATCTCTTTCTTTTCCTTCCCACCTCTCATGTCTCCCTTGCCCCTTTGTCTACACACTCTCCCTCCCCCACCACAGAATGTTTATTATTGTTCATGCATTTCTAAAACCATGTTAGGTTATCTAATTTTCTGCTATGTGATCTCTCAGCTTTGTTCTTGTCATTCCAACTTACTTTGCTATACATAATGGTTACAAATTCCTGCCATTTTCTAAAAAATGGTGGCCTTTCATCCTGGCTTATGACTGTATAATACTCCACATCGTGGATCTAATTAAGTGCACTTAAGTGAATGGATGATTGGATCTAAGGAATTGTTGGAAAGACTCCTTAAAGATTCAGAGGCCTAAGAGATAGAGGGCCTACACTCGGAAAAATAATTTTCTAGGGAAGGCTTCATTGGGTGATGTTTACAAAACTTCATCTGAGGGTGCGTGGTAGAGTCAGGGAGGCAGTGGAATAACTGAGTAGGCAGGATAAGGAGCGAGGGCATTGGTAAGAAGGGCTTGAAGGATGTTGCTGGTCCGTGTTGACTTTGAAGGGATAAGGAAAAGCAGTGCCATTTCTCGCTCCTCTCTTTTCCCCTCCATCTGCTAGGACTTCTACTGGCCAGAAAGCAGTGAGAGGAGCCAGGTGGAGGAGGCTCTTATAAGTCAGCATCCTAGGGAGTCACAAGGTGAAGCAGAGCAGACCAGATTATCAATGTCAGACAGGATCCCAGCACAGCTGCCTCCAAAACCACAGTTTTTTTTTTTTTTTAGAGGACATTTTGTTGGTAAAAAATATGAAGATTGGTGTTTGCAATTCTTTGCTTAAATTACTGCATTTCTAGTTAAAAAGGCAGAACGGCTGTGAATCTTTTTTATGAAGCTAAGAATTATAGGAATTGGACATGTTAAACTAAAAATGCTCCCTCATTTTAAAAGCTCAGGCTTATATTTAGCAAGAAATTCAACTAATGGGGTGATAAGAGCAGGCTGCAAAGCAAGAAAGTGATAAAGGGATTAACTAATCCCAGGCTAAAAGGTCTTTATTTTTTCAAGAGTCAATTTAAATCTTCTAATAACTAAAGTCCAGATTTTAGAAAGGGATCAAGACTCCACCCCTCATCCATTGGTTAAAGTCTATTTTAGAAATCTCTTTGTTTTTCTACAGCATGTTTTATAATTTTGATGGTAAATAGACAATTCCATTAAAATTTGAAAATGTAGTTTAAAAGTACACGTTGGTATGTATAATGATATTTAACATCTAATGCTTTATTTTAGTTGCTTTAGAAAACGGTCTTAGTTTTCCTCATGTGAATGAGCACAGTTGCTAGTAAAGCAAAATTGGAAATTTGGGATGTGGCATTTTTTAGTTTACTGCAAGTATTTGCATTTATTCACTAAAACTGCATAAGAATTGAAGATAGTCATTGAAATGGTTTTGTATTTAAGTGTCTTAGATTATTACAAACTAATATTATGAAACTAGCAATCTGTCCACTAGCAATCTGTCCACATGAATTTATTGGATTTTTCTCCCTTTGTATACCTTGCAATTGACTTTTACAGTATCTGAAACTTTGGTTTTCAATAAACACTTATTTCATCCTATTGCCAAAAGAATCCTATTTACAGACACCCATCTCAGAAGCAATAAATGCAGTTGTAGCTTGCAGCCAAAAATATGCTTGAAGTATGTTTAGCATACAGGTTACATTCCAAACTCCATCTTAGTTGGTTTAATTTTGAACAAAATTTAGTTCACAAGTGAATTTTGACAACACTTTATTACAGCAAGAACCTTGCATCGTAGATCTCATAAAATTCATTTGAAAACAGTATGAAATTCGTTTATTCAAATATACCTCAACTCCACCTTGATCAAAACTAACTCAATTTTAAATGTTGACTCCATCTTTTAGATAGCTTATTTGTTCATTATTGAGATTGATTAAATTTAAGCCCAGTGTGATTAAGTAAAATTTTGGCAAAAATATCTGTTTCTCCTTTGCATTTCTTCTTTTTTTAGATGAAGATGGCACTTATCCAAATGTGTTTAATTCTAAAAAGATATTCCTGTTTGAAGTTCTTTATTCACAGTGTGAACAATCATATTTTCCAAAAATGTATTCAGAGGAAGAAGACGACATTTGAGTAGTGGTGTTTTTCTCTTTTACATCTTGAGTTCTCTAAGCCTAAAGCATCCAGAAACATAGATTGTGAATTTTAAAATGCTTTCATTTTTTAGGAAATGTTAAATCAATTTACATGCTTTTTATGTTTCATTTTATCTTTGGCTACAAAGATATTTCTAAAATTGTTTATGTTCTAAGAAATGTATTCAATGCCATCACGGCAGGCTTTGCATTATAGATGACATGGAGAGAAAGGAAGTGGAACAAGCCAACACAAATAAAAACAAGGGGTTTTAAATGCCAAGTGAAAATAAAATATATGTCATCTCTGCATTTCTTTTTGGGAGAAATGTAACTTGTAAATACTATTTCTGAGAAAGAGGCAGTAATCAAAAATAAGATCTTGTAGTATCAGATCTTCAATGCTGGTAGTTTCCCCTTGGCATATAAGGGGGATTTAAATAAATATTTAAATCAGTAATTTAACATGAAACAAACAAAGAGCTGAAGCTACCACTTTTTGTGGCTAATACATTTTTTAAAGTTTAATATATGCTTCTGCATATATTAGTAACTTCAGAATTCCGTGAAAAAGACAGACATCATTAAGATGTCCCTTAAATTTTAGTAAGGTTTTTTAAAAAATCCCACTTTTAACATTAAATAGCACATATTGTGGGCCAGTTCAATGTCTTCCTTTATACTTAGATTTCTTTAAACAAACTTTATGAATATCAATTATCAATTTTCTTAACCTACTGGCATACAAGCTTTAAAGCATGCAAAATGTTTTAATTAAAGCTATGACAAAAAAAGAGTTCAGAACTTTAAAAAAATTATGAAAACATACAAAACTTGTCATCCTTTACTCCCTGACGGGATTATTATTTTCTGAAACTTCCATTTGGCCGAGGATGGCACTTACAAAGAATAATTTGTAATTTCATTTAATTGACTCCCTGAGGAAAATGGAAGTTTTTCCACAGGCGAAAGTAATGATTGTGAGTGCATAGGACTAAATGATGAGTGGATTTTGCTCTTGTAATCCTTTTTATTAATAGAATAATTGAACCCATTCTGCAATTGAAAGGGCTTTAATTATTTGGAGTTTGAAAGTCAACTTGTGTGCATGTGTGTGTGCAAACATTGTTTTATTGTATGCATGTCTTGATCACACAAAAATGTTTTTGGGGTATCCTTAAGGTTTTTCTTTGTCTTATATACAGCTTTATTAAGATATAATTCATAAACCACAAAGCTCACCTTTTTGAAGTGTGCAACTCAGTCAATTTTTTGTATATTCACAGAGTTGCATAACTGTCATCAAATTCTTATTTTAGAATAAACTTTCATTACTAAACACATACTCATGAGTGGCCACTCCCTACCTTTTGACTTCACTCCTCAGCAGCCACCAATCTATACAGCACTTAATTCCATCACCTTCTCCACGGTTCAGATTTTCCTTACATTCAAAATGTGTTTGATCAAAAGTATACACTTTGTTGGTTAATTTTGATTCTGTGTTTATTTTCTGTTCATTTTCTTTTGTTGCTATAATAAACTTCCGCACAACTTAACATAAAATTTTTCTCACCTATCTGTAGGTCATACATCTGCTGGGCTCTGCTGGTTTCTACTTCCCCTCTTCCTAGGTCAAAATCAGGCTGTTGTGGACCTGGATCTTGGGGTGAAGGGCAGCCTGTCACCACGAGCCTTCCCTGGTTGACTGATGAGCAGCAGGCTGTGGTGGAACTGTTTGTCCCCCTTCTGGCCACTGTTGTTCATTCTAGGCTCACGAGGCTGCCATTCTCCTGGCTTGTGATCTCCTCCCTGCTGAATTGAATTCTCAGCTTTTAGGGACTCAATTAAATGAACCTGCCCTGATAATTGAGTCTCATTCTACTATCTCTCAGTCCTTCATTTAGTTTGGTGTGCAGAGTTCTTTGCCTGGCAATGCATTGGCGGCTTTTGGCGGTTCGTGTGAGGGTGTCTCTTGGAGACCACTATGCATCCAGTCACTCTGCCACTACGTCACCACTCTGTCTCATTCACTCTTAGAGAAGGATGATTTGTAGGAGCAAATACAAAAATAAAATAGACCCATGAGACACTCAGATACCCATCCAAAAAGTGATGGATATTAATGACCCTAAACTTGCTTGTATTTCTCAAACTGAGCTTAATTTAAATCTGATGTCTTCAAAGCATAAAATGGGTGGAGAGATGCTAGCCATCGGCAGAATTGCTAGAATCCAAAGCGTCAAAACCCTATGTTTTATGTCTGGGAAATTCTAGATTAGATTATTTTATACAGAGATTGAATTAACATTATACCTATTGTTCTGCGAGGTGGCTGTGTTCTGTGAAGACCCAGAGCTGGGTTAGAACAATCCATAACTCAGGCAATAGCATCTGGACACATTCTGTTAACATCTACGCTATGATGAACTTTTCACTGACAATGCTACCATCTTGGATGAAGTTGGTGCATTGTTCAAAAATAGTCATTCTCCATTGGTAACACAATAAAATCCTAATTTTTTACAAAGTTCCCAAACTAAGCCTGCAAATCTTTTGTCCACTTCTTAATTCTATCAATATACTTTGTATTCCAGTCTTATCCAATTACATCTCATTTTGAATGCACCATATATTTTCCATTTTCTATAACTTGGTTTAAAATTTCCTCATTCTTAAGTGCATGGAATACATTTAATCTTATCCTCAATTACCCAAAACTTACAGCACTCAAATGAATTTCCATGTTCTATGACTTCTATATTCCATATCAGAACTACATTCTTTATTTCCTTAACTCCTATAAAGCTTCTGCTCTGCAATTTTGCTTCTTATGTTCTGGTTATGACAGTTGCTCACCCTGTCTATTATTCACTGAATTGCTTGAAGTCAGTTTCAGGCTTATTCCCTAACACTGACCCTTAAACATTTTAGGTGCTTAGTTACGTTGATATGTCAACAACTGAATAATGATATCCAAAAATCAAAAGTAATGTTATCTTTTCATTATGTTTGTGTATGAATAGGTTTTGTGGTTTCCCTCTTTACTAGGAAATTGGACCACTAGGTAAACCCTTCAAAGAACCCATCAAATAGCTATTGTAGAATGATTACTTTTTATTGTTTTCTGCAAACACATTAATCTGGAGTCTTTGAATGTTTGATAATTATTGTCCATTAATTTTAATTAAATGTGCAAAACATTTCCCTTGAGCTTAGATACAAAGTTTCAATATGAATTTAGTAATTGTTTTTCCTTCATTGTCATTTCACCTCTTTTCATATAACCATGGGCTGAGATCAGAAGAAATGAGAAAGCAGAAACATTCAGCATCAACATGATTTATTGTAGGACATATTGTGAATGGGAAAAACTGAAAGAATAAAAAGTTTCAAAACACACGGTCTGTGGAAATGAAAAACAATAGTACTTAAAATCAAAAAGCTCTTTAAGAGGAAAGTAGCAGGTTAGGATTTTGTAAGATTTTTGGGTGCTGTTTTTGTCAGATTGAGCATGACTAAAGGAAACTGATTCTTCCAGTTGTGGCTCCAATTTTAATCACCTGAAGTGATTAAAGTGTTATGACTCACTAGAAATATTGCCTTTGTATTCCAGTAGGAAAATCTATAAAAGTCATATAATGACCCCTTTAAATTGGATGTCTTTAACTATTTTAAGTGATATTCCCATTATTAGCTCTTAGAACATATTGTATGTAAAAATATATGAAAGTTTATATATAAACATATGAATATTATAGAATATGTCTATAAATAACTATTTTCAAAACACAAATTCATGAACTGTAAATTTTTGTTCAGTCATAACATGGACACTTTCATTTTATTATCAAAAAGCAAAATGAAAACCTCAAATATATTTCCCTTTCAAAATATCAACCTGGGAATTTACTCAGATATAGCCTTCCTATTATTTTATTCATTCCTTTAAAAAATCTAATTAACTTCTCCCCTCTTCCTCCCTTCCACACCTCCCCCCTACTTCCTTACTTTCCTTTCTTCTTTCTCTCCTTTTCTTCCTATTAGAAAAGAAGACTTGCCCTACATGGGGAAACTAAATCTTAGAAGTTATCATACTCATTAGATCCATGTACATGATTCATGTTGTACTAAGGCCTGATATTCCCTAGTTCTGCTTACTTCTTTGATCTCAGAATTGTAGCAACTACCTTCTTAACATTTTCATATGGATGTTTAAAGGGAGATGTCACATTCCTAAGTCCACATCATATCCGAGATGAAAATTTTGATTTCCGACCCCTCTCAGGTGCAACTTCTTTCCTCTTTCCTAAATATGGCATCCATATTTCTATTGGCTATTCAGTTCGGCATCTCACCGAACCCTCCTGTGGATGGCATTGTTCCCTGATCACTCTAGTCACTGACCAGGTACCTTTTTACCTTGTTGTTCATTCCTGACTACAGAAAACTACAACATATATTTTTTATTTGTTGGCAGACAGAGCTTGCCATGAGACAGAGTCCTGGATAATGAAAAAGAAAGGTAAAAATGACAAAAGCTTCCAGGCAGTCTTTATGATCCTGATAGCGAAGATCGATATAGCTCAGAACCTAAATGTTTTTACCTTTGCCTTCTTTCCACAGGTGGGCATGAGGCAGGTCTGCTTTCTCATGACCAAGATGCAAGTAATATGTGAGTAAAGTCTCCTTCATTGAAGGGTTCAAGAGCAGATAGATAGCTTGATGGACTTGATAAAATCTGATAGCACTGGTAAATAATCGAACCAGTACATGCTTATTATCAGACTTCTTGTTAATCAGGAAAGCTCCACAGTGAAGTATTCTGCTATTTACAACTGAAAGCTTCCCTGACTGATAAAGTCTTTCTCAATTACCCTGTATTCCCACACCCCAGTAGATGCTTCAGTTACCCATTTCTAATAGAATCAGTCATATCTGAGTGACAGAATCTGATTATTTACTTAGTTTTTAATATAATTTATATCATGAAAATAAACCACACATCATTTCACCTTGCATTGTTTGGCAATCCAGCTGAAATATAAGACCTGGATTAACACAGAGTTATTTAATATTTAGCTTTTTTTTACTCTATTAATATTGTGATAAATTCTAAATTAGAAAGAGAACCTTATAGTAAGAGGTATAAGTAAAGGTGTCCTTGGTTTTAGATCTTGAGAAGACCTTGATTCCTTCTAGAATCTACCTCTGTTTCTTATTCCTTGGGGTGTCTTTGCACTAAAGGCTATATTTCATGTCCAGTTTGCCCCTGACCTGAATTCTCTAGACTTGTCTGTGCTCCATTGCTTGTAGCTATGGAGGGCTAACTCCCACTGACTTTCTCAAGTCTCTAACATAGTTATGTCTTCTACATCTACTAGAGACTCCTTTCCGTCTGGAATAATGAACTTAAGAGACCACACTGACTTTCTACTCTTTATCATAATGGAGTAGATTTCTTTTTGAAATCTGTCTTCCATCATTTATCTATACCATGGGACCTACAAAACTATTTCTGCTAAGCTCAGATTCCACAACACTTCCAGATTTTTATTACTATGTCTCTTCATTTAAGCACTCCACTTGGGGAATTATGCTCTGGGTAAAACTTTACACAAGCATTTCTGGAGTCAACATAATCGCCTTCCCCCCACCCCCTCTATTTTTGAAGCTTTAGTCTGAGAATGGAAACACAAAACTGACATTATTCTGAACACCTTTATGATGCATTTAGCTGGTAAGAACATGCATTGTAGTTGTGCATGTGGCTAACAACTCCCCAGGAAACGGCAGGTCCTTCTTTGCAGATGTAATGGTCACGTACCAGAGATGCAATGTGACAGGTGTTGATATTTAAGTCATTTTTTGTCTTTCTCTGTACAAGTTAGATTATTTCATGTTGAAAGAAAAGTATCAGACTCATCAATCTGTGTAGGTTCTTTATTGATTCTAGCAGTTACACAGACTGAATAAGCAGGACCAGGGTGGGAGAGTGTGTGGGAATGAGGGCCCCTGAGGCAGGTGAGCTCACTAGCTCCTCAGGAATCTCCACACTCTCCAGTCTCTGGTGTTCCCTTGTTCTCTGTGTTCTTTGCTCCCCTTAATCCATTCTAGCCTAGGCCCAGGTGTAGACACTTATACATGTTGCACACCCACTCAGCTGCACAATCATGGGGAAGACTCAATATTGCAAATGCTGGTTCTACAGGTTAATTTACCTTATAATATCTGGTTCTTTACCTTATAATATCTTAACTTCTATGGGATAATTTATTTATTGCAAGGACACCCTAAATGCTATGAAATCTCGAGGGCACATCTCATGACCTGTAAAACTGATAAACCAAACTAAAAGTGCTGCCTAGCATAAATGTGTGCTGTCTTTGGGTTTCATTTTTTATCAAGTGTTTAAGGGAAACAAAAAGCCTTTCATCACCAACTGTTTGTTAAGAAATCTTCCTTATCTGGTTCTATATTTTTTCATCAATAACCAAAGACTGATAATTGTATCATTGCCTTAGAGGCAGATACTGTGAGCCAAGCACTCCCTGCCGTTTTCTATTCTTTCCAACTCTTCTTCAGTCACTTTCATGGACCTTCCCAGTGGTACATACTGCCCCTTACTGCATTTTAACTCAGCTTCTGGGCAAAGTGGACGATCAGCATTCAACTCAAGTTTCTGTCTGGATCATTGCGGTCAATGTCCAGTTTACTCAAGTCTTCCTTCAAAAAGATGCCTTTGAACAAGAGAAAAGTGTCATTATTTATGTCAGACCTTTGCATTATAAGATTTCCTTTGGAACTCCAAAATGTGTTTTTGAAGGAACTCAGATTTTTAGATTACATGGAGCAGGAATCTCCAATTTAAGAAAATGTGAGTTTTCAGGTACCCTTAGCACCAAATGTCTTCACACAGTTTACTTTAGTAAGGAGGCATCCTCAGGGTCACTCAACTTGGGTAAATCAACTTGGGTAAATCAAGTCTGGTTCAAGCATGAAATGTAGCTGCCAGTTTCATGTCTAACTTGGGTTGATCTGTAATTTGGTAACTCATGCTCATGTTTTTTAAAATCTCCTGGAGTCCCACAGCAAGTTAAATTCTCTTTCTCAAATTAAAAATATTTACAAATATAATGAAAATGTGGCATTACTCCAAATACCCAAAAGATCTTTCTTGAAGTTCTCTTAATTCTGTCACAGACTCAAGTCACATCCTTGCTAAGTCAGATGTTACAGGCAGCAATTCAACTTGCATATCACTAATTGGATCTTTTGTTACAAATAGTTTTTCTAGTCATATGACAAGTGAGTTGGAGATGGTCATCTATATGGGATTCACATACCTTTAAAATGTAAAAGATCATATGGCTCCTACCACCTTCTTTGTGGGGTGACTTTCATTGTGCAGTCCTTTGCTGCTCACATCACCGAGGCTGTCCATGTGTACCCCAAATCACAGGATGCAGACACTGCAGTAACACAGCAGATCTTCATGAGGTTTAGCTCCCTCCTCTTCTGTGCACAAAGGACTCGCCACGTCCTACTCCATGCTGTAAATTTAACAGACAAGGCCAAGGTCCTAGGAGAGAGTCCATCCATCATGTTGTCAGAGGACAATTTTGGAATACAGGACAAGGAACTTTACATGACCTTGAGGCAGATTTCTAGACATGCATTGCTGTTATTTTGGGTAAAAAGTTGTGGTTATTCAAGTGAAAAATAACAGTAAAGAAATGTCATCACTACATCAATAGCCCTAGGAGTTGTGTTCCAATAACAAGATAACATTCAGAGTAGTATAAGTGGAGCTGCTCCTGGCTAGGTTTTGGGTCATATGTAGACATCCTTCAAAGTTCAGGCTGGAAAATTGGATAAAGAATTCAGGCTGGAAAATTGGATAAAGAATTGGATAAATAATTCACCACATTTGCATTTGATGTCTTTAAAAAGTGTTGTTTATTGAGGTCGATTTAAGAGTTTGAAAGATCATTTAGTAAGAGCTAAATTGAATGTCACCACAACTTTCAGTTAGTCTGAATTTTCCCTCCCTTAAAATGGAGCCAGAAATTTCTGAAACGGTGAATTCTCAAAGATCTTTCAAATAAAATACCAATAATCACCTCCTCCAAATGTGCCTGCCAGAATGACTATCATTACTCTGTTGAGATGGAATTTATGGTAATGTGCTGTAGTGGAATTGAAATATGTTTGGAGAAAGGACTATAAAATGGAGCAAGAGTTCCTTCATGTAATCACCAGATATTTTCCTTTCTCAAGTTAATTCCACATAATGCATACAAAGTAAGATGTGGTACCCAATGGAAAAGAGATTGAGACATCAAAAAAAAATAGTATAATTGAGAGAACAAAGCAACCTCCAGGTGAATGAAAAATGCAAAATAATGAATTAAACAAGGAAATCCTTGTGGTTTACTGGTATCTTCTAAATGACTTTGTAACTTTAACATTTTAAAATATAATATTTGCTTTTTAGATTATGTGTTCTTTGATCCATAATTGTCCTGCCCTCTCCCATTCAAGACGTGCTTTTATAGCCTATAAAAAATGACAAAACATTTTGATTTTAGTTATTTTACCTGTGGTAAGAATGATTAACATGAAATCTACCTTCTTAACAAACTATTAAGTGTATAATTCATCCACAGGTTTGTGTTGTACAGCAGATCTCCAAAACTTATCACCTCCCTAATGGAAACTGCATGTTTATGAAATATCTACTTGCTGTCTTACCCAGTCCCTGCAATCACAAGCCTGGTCTCCATTTCTTGAGGCGTGAGGAGTTTAGCTTTCTTATACAGATAGAATTATATACCTTTGTGACTAGTATACTTGAAGTACAATCATATTTTCTAGGCTTATCTGTATTGGTGTACATGTCAGGGTCTCTTCCCATTTTAGGTAGTGTATGAAAGATTTAAATTTTAGATTGAAGCTAAAACTCCTAGAAGAAGAATAAATCAGAGCAAAACCCTTGACATTGACTTAAACAATGTTTTTTGGTTATGATATCAAACACTCTATCAACAAAGGTTAAAATGAACAGATGGGATTCCATCAACCTCCGAACAGCAAAGGAGAAAGTCAACACTGTTACAAGTGACTTATGAAAAGGGAGAAAATATTTGCAAACCGAATAACTGATAAGGGATGAATATAAAGAAAATATGTAGGGGAATTCATGCAAACCACAAACCACATCTAAATATACATTTGAAATGGTTAAAGATCTTTCTATGTCTCCAAAATATATATACAAATGGCCTTCAGGTATATGAAAAGATGTTCAGCATTACTAATCTGAACATCATTAATCTGAATCTGATAGGGGAAGCACCTATCAGAACCATATTGAATCATTGTTTCACTTGAAAGAATAATAGGATGACTGTTGATTAAAAAAAAATGTTTTGAAAAATATGTGAGTTGCTGGTAGAAATGTTAATGCTGCAATTACTATGGAAAATGGTAGAATAGTTCCTTGAAAACAGTGGGAATAGAACTACTATATAATCTGGCAATTCCACTTCTGACATCTATACTGAAGAATGGAAATCTGAATCTGAAAGAAATACCTGCATTCCTGTGTTCATTGCTGCATTATCCCCAATAGCCACTCCATGGTAGCAAGCCATGTGCCCACTCAAGAACAGCTGTATAGAGAGAATGTGCTGTTTCATTGGCAAAACAGCTATTTTCAAGGAACAATTAATTCAGTATTTAATTTCAAGGTCTTAGATCTCAAAATTGTTTAGGTCACCTTTACATTAAGCAAGCCCTTATTCCCATTTTCAAGAAGTTCCCCAAAGAAGAGAGAAAAGTGTCATAGAGGTACATTAAATAAAGGTGAATGTGCAACTGAAGGTGGGTAATAAGTTTAGTTTCACTAAGTCTCCTTTGGAGGCATATCAGTTTCACAACACTGAATCAATTAGATGCATAGGCCATAGGCTCATATAATGAATGGATGGATGCTGTTGATTACATTTTCTTCCTACCCAAACCCTTGCCTGATCTAGAAATGTCCCTCCTTTTTAGAAGGTATGAAGGCTGTAGTTTAAGTTGACTAAAACTTTCCTTATTTCACTGTGAGAAGTGCAAACATTTCTTTTCAAATTTATGTGGCTTTCTATTCTTTTGGACATAACAAGTATATACTTTGGTTTCCTATTTCACCTTGTAGTTACCAATGTCACAGAAAACTTATTCTTTTGAGAAAAAAAGAGATGTAAAGAGGTCTATGTGGAAAATAAAATGTAATTTATCTTTGCTGTATCAAATTTTTAAAAAAAAAAAAAAACTACTATTTGTGTGTGCATAGGCCTACTAGAAAGCCTGGTATTGTAACACAGAAAAAAAGGAATTTTCCATTCTCCTAAGAGGTGGCAGTCACCTTTTGCAAGTAGCTAAGTCATTCTCTATAATTCTATATGATAGTTACCTTCCTCTTTTTTTTTTTTTGGCAAATAAACTGACTTTAGATAATTTCCCTAATTTTAAATAAAATTTCTCATAAAAATAAAGGCTGAAAAATGAGTAGATTAAGAAGATGTGGTATGTAAACAAATGAAATACTTCTCAGTCATAAAGAAAGATGAACTCATCATTTGTGATAGTACTAGATTGGCTCAAGCTGTCAGACATCAGTTAGAAGGAAAAATGAGTACTAAATGGTTTCGCTTACATGTTATAAAAAGAAACAAAAAATAGACACCAAAATAACGTTAGGAATCTGACTGCAGAATTGAGGTTGTCAAAGGGGAGAATGAGGGTTGAGAGATATAGGGGAGATGGGGCCTAACTGATCCTGGGTGCTTTAGTGGTTGGTGCATTGAAAAACATCTGAAGAGGTGTGAACCTATACCCTTGCATCATATACAGTGTTGTGAGCCAATATCACCTTAATAAAAGTGATATAAATAAAACAAGAAATAAATCATTATTTTTTAGTTAACCTTTTCTGGGTATTAAAATTGAGGATTGTCAACTTGACCTAATCACAATGAACCATTCTCTATGAACAAATGCTCAAAACTTGTTGACACTGAAACGTATTGCTCACCTTTCTAGTCTCACTACACTAAGACAATCTTTTTCAGTAAGTTACATTTAAAAAACACAATAAATTCAGTTACTCTGTCTATAAAAAGCTACAAATCATTTATTACAGTGAATAACCTGTATCACTTTGAACTTCTTGTCCCTAGGTTGGAGACCATTTTTCTACCTATTTCATGTCTACAGCTATCCAATAGCATCTCAACATTTGCAATTAAAAATCGCTGATGTGGAACAGGTTAAATAAATTTAAAAAATTGAAGTACGACTCTATCGGCGGTTCAATTTCCTTTATTGATCAAAGGCTTCCATCAACCCCAGTTAAGCTAACCCCCTAGGCAGTTTCTGTGATTAGCCCTTATCAAAATGGTGTTCAAGTTATTTTCTCCTTCTAATATTTCACTGCCCATTGACAGATCCGACTTCTCTATATTGTGCCAAATATAGTGCGCTCTAATATACTAACTATATTCATTCCAAATGATCTTATGTTTCTGAAGCATTTTGAATAGAATTGAAATCCTTGAACTTCTATCTTTCAACTTCAGTGTTTCTTCAGAGCATGACGTGCAGTTGCGACTAGATTTCCCAATGGCGATCTGTGGTGAAAAGTGTGGATATGCCCAAGTTTATTTGGGTTGCTGGAATAAATATATATGCTGTGTGGCTCAGACAACAAACTTTCATTATCACAGTTCTGAGCTCAGAGATCACAGTGCTATCATGGATAGTTCTTGGTGAGTCCGTCCCTTTTCCTGACTTATGTACTGTCATCTTTTCATAGTAGCCCATAATGGTGGTGAGCAGAGAGAGAAAACAAATTGTCTCTTTACTTTCCAAAGATGACATCGCCACATACCATCCAATTTTAGGTTACAATTTTATTTGGCATATGAATTTTAGTTGGGAGCATACAAAAATGCAGTACATGAAAGAAAAAATCTAAAACTAAAAGATGTTCTTTACGAACCAAGAATTCAGGATACAAGAACTATTTATAGGCCAATGGAAGTATGGGTCCACATTGCTATTAAGTTATTCTTGCTCACTTTCTAATAACTGGAGGTTGCTACTGTCAGTCATACTTATTTTAAACATACATTTTTAGTGCTGGTGATTTCTCAGTGTCTGTGTGACAGGTTAGCTGACAGTTTGGCATAGCTCTTTGATCATTTGCAACACCAGATCAATTTTGCTTGGTTGGCAACTCGAATACAAACCTGTACTATAGTATTTGATAACTACACAACACAGATCTTGTGTGTAAGGCAATGTGAGCCTGAGAAGGAAAAAGCATTTGGGATACATATAAACTATATATATATATATATATATATATATATATAAACAATTTGGCAGGAACCCCAGGAAAGGAATATAAGCACTAACAAATCTATCTCTATTACAAATTTACTATATATTTACAATATGACACACAGAAAATAGTGGGTAAGAAAGAAACTGAACTTATTTAAAAAATACTATTTTTGAATACTGTAAGGTTAAAAACAAAAGCTACACATAAAATGCTATAATCTAATCAGTAGATCTATTTTATCTATATATGTGTGCATCTATATACACAAATATATGTAAATAATTATTCCATGGGAAAAAGAAAATCACAAATAAAGAGAGACAAAAAACCCCTGTTTTTGCAGTGAAATTAGAGGTAAAATTATGAACTAATAGATGCATAGATGGATACATGGTTGCCTGGGTGGATGGATGGATGATGGATGGATGGAGGATGGATGATGGATGGATGGATGGAGGATGGATGATGGATGGATGGATGGAGGATGGATGGATGGATGGATGGATGGACAGACAGATGTTCTGCATGGGTAAGCATGTGTATACTTATTTCTTATCTCTGTGTTTTGGAGTTCCTAGCAGCAGAGACACCTGGATGAGTTGATGTCTTTGACAGAGACCCGCCTCTTGCCCCCAGCACTACCTTTCAGTGAGAAAGGAGGGAAGACATTGCATAAGCACTACTCATGTTCATTTTCATCTTAAGGGAAGGGTGATGCTCTTAAATTTTATTATCATGGAATTTACAGCACTCAGATTTGAGCTATGATTTAAATGGTCTGTCTAATAACAAAGGAGCCCTTGAAAAAAATGAGAGTCCCACAGTCCATCACAGTCTTTTTATGTAAAAGTGTCATAGATAACGCTCCTGCAGCCCATTTCTACAACTGACAGCTTGATTTGTTTCTATTTTGGTAGTGTTTACCTGTGTCTGATCCTCTGTGCTTTCTATGTCAGTCTATCTTAAGAATCATTGGTATATATCTGTCAATTCTCAATACTAAATTATTTGTATATATTTTGCATCATAATATGCAAATTTACTGATCCTTCTAGATCTTTATTAACCAGGAAAGCTTCCACACATGGACAAGAAGACCTCAAGGTTGCTCATTCTCACACATTTGTTAATAATAGAAATAATTGGAAACAACACCAACCACTATGGAGACTATAGAACATGATTTAAATAAATGCAGGCTAAAATGAAATATATACATACACGCATAGAAATATACATAGCACATGTTATTGTAATATATTCATAATGAAGAGTGTATCAAAATAACTTGAAAGAATATTTTAAGTTACAAAACCTTGTAAAATATTACAGCTTATGTCAATTTTTTTAAAAAAGTAAAAATTGTGAATAACATGATAAGTAGTGTAATAATATAGACTCACTAGAGAGTGATGAAGAAAGAATGGGGCAGTGAGTATTAATGCAGAAAAGATTGACTTACTAAATAATGATTTACTTTTCCAAAATTTCTAGAAGAAATATGATAAAATGTAATCCCAGGTAATGGAATTTGTATGGTTGTCACAAAATTTTTTAATGTATCACGGGTTTAAGCAGTTTTTCATAAATTAAATTGCAAAGCAATAATTCTTTAAAAATACATTATTCATTTGAACCCCTTCCCATCTAAAAACAAATTAGTATTGCCCATGATGTATTTATTATGGGAATTCTAGAAGAGAAATAGCTCTAAGGTAACTGAGATTTCTTACTTGAGTTTACTGGAAGAATAGCTGTGTTATTTATGGGAACAACAAAAATACAGATAAGTGAAGTTAAATATGATGACAAATTATTGAATTGATTAAACCTGAAAGTCATTTGGAATAAATGTAAAATTAGATTATGTCAAAATTAGGGAAACAATATTTAAGAACCAACATACATTTCAAATCATATCTCTAGTTCAAATGTCTCTATATTATATGGTTTATATATGGAAATTATAGAGTTTTAAAGCATATATAATTTACATATATAAATATATATCAACTATTTTTATATAACTTAAAAACATGTTATATATATATGCATAATACTGGATTTATGGAACATTGCAAAATAAGATAAATATAGGTGGGTAAACTTATAGAAAGTTTCAGGAATTGTTTTATGGAGGGAACTTTGGCTTACATTACATATGACTCAGAGCTATAGGTTCACACCTCTTATGTTGTATGTGTCCACATCACACCCACCACCAAGGCACCAATTCTTTCCAGAGCCCCGTGGCCACACTCAACATTGCTCTCAGCCTCGACCCCCTCCTCCCCAACAGCCTCAAATATATGTCAGACTACTAGACTTTGTTATTGGTTGGTTTATTCTGATCCTTTCTTCTGTTTATATATCACATGTAAATTCAGTGGTACTGTATCTTTCTTCTGACTTACTCCACTTAACATGGCCCCTTGTATTCCATGCATGTTAATAAGAAGATTGTTCTCAAAGGAGCCCCTCTGCTTATCAGCTTCTGTTAACTGAGCTTTCTGGAAAAAAATATGCCAGAGAGACAGGAATAAGGGAGATTTGTGTTGACCATAGTTATCCGCAGAATTTCTCTATGCCATTTTCCTAATGTCCTTTTGGATCTTGAAGCAGTTTCCTTTGAGAGCTGAAGATCCTCCCATGGACAAAAATTTATTAAGTAATTTATTTCTAACAAGACATTAGAAACAATAACTACTGAAGTGTTATCGATTATATATTGAGATTGAACCTCCTCCTCCATATTACCTCAGAAGCCATAAAATGAGCTATTGTATCAACTGAATCAAATATCCTGAGCTGTCAGCAGAGGATTTTGTTAGACTATTTTAGTCTTATTTTATTATTGTTTGTGTAAAAGAATTGCATATGGTACCTCATTTGTATTAACTTTCAAAAATATTGATTAAACGTAATCTAGAGGCAAATCCAGATATTGGATTTTTAATAATATTGTCTCTAAGAAACTGTCCACAGAACAAATTATTGTGAAATAATGTGAATGATGTTACTTTTCTCCAGAAGAAATAAATGGTAACGGAAATAAGAAATCTGTTACCTTCATCACTTAGTGTACTATTATTAGGAATCACTATTACTAAGTAAATCACATTAACATTCTAAAAAATTCCAATATTCTGGCTTTATTTAAAAAAATTGCATTTATTATATGTACGTTGACTTGATCCACGTTTCCTCTAGGATGTCTAAAGCAAATGAATAAATAGCAAAAAGGATATTTAAAATGTGCAGATTTCATAATTTGGGAACTTTCTTTTTCTTAAGTATCTATGTATTAAAACTAAAGGATAGCTAATGGGACATGATTCATAGTTAAATTTTAAATTATTCATTCAGATTTAGGTAAGACATCTAATATATATGTTTCATAATTATGGTTTATTTCATTTTCCACTAGATAATCCAATTTTATCAATGAAAGGGCGAAATCAATGAGATCTTTATAGTGAAATGAGTATGATAAAGTGGTACATAGAATGTATATTATAAAACATAAGTATCCTAAGCAATTTTTAAAACTGCACTTAGATTTTTGGGATTAAGCATTTCTTGTATATATTTTAGAAGATAATAAAGACAGATTTCTGCTTTTCTTGAAGATACTAGACAATTGCTCCATCCCTAGTAATCACAAAAACACTTTAAGACATTAAAGGTGATTTAGGTGAATGGAGAAAGGTAATTATTTTCCTTTCTGGTTCAATTTGCCATATCTGGACACAGGTTGAAAATGTGACAATGGTCCTCATGACCTTGCTGGATATGGCAGTTGTGGCCATTTTATACCATCTTGTGGGTCAAGATGACAGTCTAGACCCCAGAGGAGTTCAATGGGATGGTCCCATAATTCTTGCAGATTAGTGAGGTAGTACAGACTTTTGGAAAGTTAGACTGGAAAGGTAAATGAAATCAACCGAGTCTCAGGTATTTGTTGTCACAGTCTTGGCTCTAATCCACACCACAGAGAGTCAGGGTTACAGGGATGATAAGATTGCAGAAATTGCAGCTCTGCCCTAACCCAACTCATTCTCTGATGTAATGAAATAACCCAACAGTTCTAACAGGTGAGAGGAAGGGTTCTCTCCAAGGAAAGATATCAAATATCTATTTTGTATTAATAATATATATTTTGTATTAATAATATCCAACATTCAAACAAACAGCATCCCATTAATTTTTAATTTTATACCGTTGTTGTAGAACTTATTCTCATGTAAAAGTGTGAATGCATTTCAGTGTATGCCAATTGAATCACTTAAACTTATAGATCCTTATTCTTTCACCCAGAAGAATACGTTTTATTTTGACAAATGCTCTGACTGCATTAAAAATAATGTCTATTTCACCATGTTGGGATAAATTGTCCTGTAAATATCAATTAGGTCAATTGTGTTGTTTAAATCCTATAGATTCTTGCTGATTTTCTACTTATTGAGAGAGGTGTATTGAAATCCTTGGCAATAATTGTGAACTTGTCTATTTTTCCTTGCAGAAATAGAGAGTAATATTTGGAACAAATCCAGTTGTTCTGAAAATACTCACTGAAATAAGAACATAAATACAGATATAAAGTACATAGCAATTAGTCTGACAATGATCACTTTTCTTTCAAAACTTCTATAAAGTAATTATACTGTTAAGTAGTTTGTTCATTAATTTCACATGCAAGGCAAATGTGCTGCTATGTCCATATCTACAGTTGCCTAGTTATTTTTAAAGATAATTTTCCATTCAACTTCTTACAACATTTCAAAAGTTTTAGCTCTGGTATTGAAATATTCGGGGCAATAGAAGAGGAAACTGAAAATTTCATTAGTTATTTACTATTGATAATTTTGAAACAAGTTTATTCTTCAATTATTTATGGCAAACGTACACAATTGTGGAGAAAGTTGTGTCTCCACAACAGCTGTATGTTGAAATCCTTACCCCAGATGCCTGTCAATATGGCTTTAATTGGAAATAGGGTCTTTGAGTATGTAATCAAATGAAGATTGACTCATCACTGAATTAGGTGGACCCTAATGTATGCTGATTGACAGCCTTGTGTGAAGAGACACAGCTCTGAGGACGACAGCCATGTGAAGAAGGAATTAGACATTGGAATGATGATGTCAAAACCCAAGGAACAACCAGAGTTGTGAGGAGCTGGAGGTAGCAAGAAAGGATTCTTTCTAGAGGATTCAGAGGGGGCATGACCTGGAGATACCTGTCTTCAGATTTCCAACCTCCAGAACTATGATGTAATAACATCTCCATAGCTTCAAGTCTCCTAGTTTATGGGATTTTGTTAGACTAGTTCTAGGCATTTAAAAGACACAGAAAACCCAACATGAAGGGTGATGATTTAGGCAATGGATGTATGACCTTGAACATGAAGGCTCATGTTTCTTTTCACTGGAGTCCCCTGAAACCCTCTGTCCTCTGATATGTGGGCCTCAACCACACTGGTGATAACTTTCTGCCCAAAGTTTATTGGAGGAAGTGCTAATGCTCGACTCTAGTTCCAATATTACATTCTTGCCACAGAGGAAGTCCTTATTCACAGAGATGCAAAACTAAACCAACTCAAAAAGATGCATAATTTGACTCTGAATTCAGGGCTAGATTTTCTATCTTTTCCTTTCCATTGCTTTCAGTTAAAGATGGTGCAGGCTTCACAGTGGGTGGTTATCAGGCTGGATTCCTATGGACATTTCCCTGGCAAGGGGTGACTGCCTAGTAGTGATGGTACCCTTGCATGAGTATTTGGAAATGACCACCGAGTTAGATAATCCTTCAGGGGATACTCCTTCCCCCAATTCATCACTCTCTGGCCATACATTGCACAGTGTGGCTGGGGACTGTACCTCAACTGCAAAGAAAATTGTCTTGCTCTTTACCACAAACTAGGTCAGGCAAATTATTTAGTAGAAGTGCCAGAGAGTGAATGACAGAGATTCTAGAATTTGAAAAGTAAATGAAATAGGTGTGAGCAAGGTAAACCCACAGAGTTGTAACTCTCTTATCTTCTGCTTCTCTTCTGTGTTTTTATGGTGTTTCTACCCACTGCCTTGTTCTATCTTAAAGACAATTTTGTGAAAGTTCTCTATCTTTTTATGTCATCACCATCAACCTTCTACCAAAAGATATTTATTTGCTAATTTTTGCCGCGCTCATCTCACATAAACCCTTACCCCTAAGAAGAATGTATTTGTGGGCAAACCTTTAGTCTTTCTGGGAAAAAATTGAGTAGATGCTATCTGTGCACTTGACAAATGAAAATTACCTAGACCATGAGCTTGGTTAGGATGAAGTGGGTGGAACTAGAAAGAGGGAGGCAGGAGGTGGGGGGGAAGCCAAAGTTTGTAAAGCTTTGAGGAGGACATGCCTTTCTCTCTTCTGGCTTTTTTCATGAACCTACTGGGAAGGTTTTTTTTTTTTTTTTAACAGAATGATTCCTGGCTCTCATCAAATCAGTGTCTTATGGGTGGGGCCCAAGTAACTCATTGGAATTGCTCTTAAAATCCTTAGGTGATTTGATCAGGGTTTGGGACCCCATCTTATAGGATTGATTGATTGGCAACTTTGATGTAAATACAAAACTTGATGAAGGACAGAGAACTGGAAAAGCCTTTCATTCCAGAGTCTCCTGCTGTGATAATTCTCTTTAACACTCCTTACACGGAAACAGGCTGAAGGGTTAAACTCCTCATAGATCCTGGAGTGCACACATGATACCTAAATTTTCTGAACAATTTTCTTTCACAATATCAGCAAATCAGGAGCCTGAGTAGGTAGAGACCTAAGTAGCTCTGTACAACACCAGTGATCTCAAACAAAAAGCCCCTTCCTGCCTCCCCCTGTGTGGACCCCCTATCTTGTCAATGAACTTCAGCCAAGTCCACATTTTTTTGACTTTAGCTAACACCTTAGGCAATAAAATGAACCTTGTTGTTCTCAGTGCCGTTCCCAAAGCCAGTATAAACCCAATTCTAACATAGGCAAGAGAGCAAATTTGAATTTTTCTCTTCCCTCCACCAGTTCTCATGTAATGTCATTCCTTGCTGCATAAGGTCACTCGTGACCTCAGTGATTCTTGCTCTTTCTCTTTTTGTAAATAAGTTTTGTTTTGTTTTCCTATAGCCTGGAGTGTTTTCCCAATGGTGTCTGCAGGTTGAAAGGACCTGGGAGTGCTGGATTTAGATTCTGGCTTTTCTCCTTCTAAGTCTGGCACCTTGTTTACTTGCACCAGGTTTCACAATCTCCACTACTCTATTGGAATATTTCCAGCGAATATAATTTGGGAAAGAGGTAGGAATCAGAATGACTGTTTTGGTTTCAGATAATCAGTATGATTTGTTTTTAAGAAAACAATGAATCTCATTTGTGGGACCTACTAACCAGATTTTTTCTTTGTTTTAATGTGAACTTGCCAAATGCTATAAGGTCAATTAGTAGGCTGAACAGTGATTGGAATCTCTTGTCTTCTGAAGAGGTTTGAGGAGCAGCTGAGCCAAGAGAAATTCACTTGCACTTGCTAGATGTGAGAACCTCTGGAGAGAGGAATGGGAAGAAACAGTTCCTGTTTTAAGGGGTGAAAACCTTGTGGGATGTTGGTGGTAGGAAGGGATAGGGAGAGAGTTGAGGGGACCCTGGTATAGAGTGTCAGGAGATGCTGCTGTGACAGGTTCTGGGCTTGGAATCCAGCCAGTGTGACTGCCTGGAACTGCCTTTAGGGCCAACGCAAGCAGAAATCCTGTCCCTGCCATCTGCCATAAGCCATGTTCCTTACTGAGAAAGGTGTGAATAATATCTTGGTTAAAAAAAAATAGAGTTCATCTGATGCTCTCTGTTTGGAGTCATGATACAAAAATTTAGGACTACATTCTTCCTTAAAAAAACCCCAGTTTATTATGAGTCTATTTGCTTAAAAGAAGTAGAACAAATGAGGGAAGTTATTTGTTCATTAATCAAACTCAGGCGTTAATAACCTTTTATGTCCATTTGAGGTCTAAGATATTCATTGTGAAAAACAAAATGTGTAGTTTTATGAAGAAAACTCATTATGTTTAAGTGGAATTATTAGTATACAGAAATGTATTCTAGAACATTACTTATGTGTATCATTATTGATACTTTAAATAATGTGATTAATCACTGGGTCTAATGGTATACTTTACTATCATAATTAGGAGGCAGAAATAAAAGTAACAAGTAGAACAAGCAGAAGCAAAATCATTAAGCATGTACAGAACCTGAAAATCACTATCAGCAAACTTTATCTATTATTTATAGCAAACACCATCCAACAGGAGCAAAACAACAATTTGTTTCAAATGCAGAGGGAACATTTTGTAATTTTGGCTATATGCTGGACCATAAAAGGATCCTAAACAAAATTTAAAGGGACTGACAATTCACAAAATATTGTCTCTAGTCATAAATGATCTATAAATAAATGATAGAAATATATACTAAAAGTGCCTAAATATTTAGAAAGGAAGCAACACACTAATAAATAATTTATGGGTTAAAGACCTGACAAAAGAAATTAGGAGGTAGAGTTGAACAAAAATAAAAATATAACCTCTAATTTGGGGGAATGCTGCTAAAGAAGTGAATTGTATGTACATTTTGAGCTTTTCATGCTTCTGTTAGAAAAGAGAGAAGATTCAATTCAATAATTTAAATTTTCAGTTATGAAAATTTTGAAATGAACAATAGATAAAAGGAAAGAAACAATAAAGATAAGAGCGAAAATTAGTAACATTGAAAACAGGAAAATAGCATTTAATAAGCAATAAAAATCTCCCTTTTATCAAAAATATAATTTTCCAATTATAATCACCTGAAATGATCAAGAGTTCATTAAAAGAACTGTTAAAAACTCCAACTTAGATTGATGAATAAGAAAGTGTAGGGTCATATGTTATCAGTATCAGGAAGGAAGACAAACATCATATATATCTTACAAACACTCAAAAGATAATAGGAGCTTATATACACTATGCTTCAATGTAACAATTCTAATAAAATACAAATTATCTGAGAGCTACAAAAAGTGAAAGTGCACTCAGGAACAAATAAGTCCTATGATTAATATTGTATATTGTTTTGTAGTGTCTTACAAATTTAAACAGTTATCATATGACTTGTGATTCCATTTCCAGGTTTTTACCAGGAAAACTAAAACTTACATTTACACAAAAATCTGTAAAAGACCTCTAGTTGAAATGTCTCAAAACTGGAACTAATGCAACAACCACCCAACAATTAAACATAACCAATTGTAGTTCATTCACAACTGAGAAAGGTCTACCAAAGATCCAACTTTAAACAACCATAGATTTTTTTAAAAATCAGTCACGCTATCCAAAACTGATGGCATTCCATTGAAAGAATGGCTTCTTCAGATTATGGTACAAGCAGTTCCAAAAGGTTTGGTCTTTGAGAAAATTATGGATATTTGATACAAACAGAAATGTTTTATTTGTTTTGCATTTTAGCAAACAATACTAGATAGACTTGTAGATCATAGATTTGTCTTAATAAAATTCATAATTTTTCATAATCTTTCTCTGTTCCATCTAAGTCATTCTGGCATAAAACTAGGATTTTCTTTTACCTGTGATTATATAGCATTGAATTATATAATTACCACTTCCGTTTGCTGCTACTGCCTTATTCCTAAGAAGCCATCAGTACTTCTACCTAATCAGGACTGATGTCAACTTGTTTATCAACAAGATAAACTATGAGACTAAAAATCTTTTTAACATGTAAAAAGACTCATTCCAAATATATGTGGAACTTTGCCTACATTTTATATTCTTCATATATAGCATTATTCCTTTTCCAATACTAATAGAGCCCTTTTCTTCTGGTATTTAGTTTTGCATGACAATTTTAAAACCAGGTCTCTTCTAGATCTAACAGAATGTTTGTAAGATTCTTCTGAACAGATATATAAAATTCATAACTATTGATTATACCATGAAACACAACCTTGTTGTCAAATGTTGATCAATGAAGACTCATCTTTTCATTTTGTTTAGAGATGACTGTCGTTGGCATAGAAATTTTCTGCAGACAAGCCTGAGATTATTTTGTTGTTGTTATTATTTGTTCTAACCACTACACTGAGAATAGAAATTATATATATATATATATAGAGAGAGAGAGATAGATATATATGTTGGCATTTTGTTCCTGACTTTAATATTTATTACTTTCTCATCAATTTTGTCTTTTTGCTCCTCTTCCTCTGTAATAAATTTCATGCTGCACGATGTTGATTCCATTTTTATATTTTAATAATCTCATAACTATCAGTTGAACTTTAATTTTGCTTTCTGAATTTTGAGTTTTCTTGTCATTCTTTCTTATCTTGCCCTATTGCTTTTTATTATTAAACTCCATGCATTTTCATCTCAATACATGCTCTACTGATTTTCCTCATTCACTAAAACAGAATACATCCCAGGATATATATATTTTTTAATTCAAAACAATTTCCCTGAATTTTTCATTTTGATTTTTCACATTTTTAAGAAAAACTTCCCTTTAAATCTAGAGATAGTCATTTGCTTTCACTTATGATGCATTTATTTTTAATTCCTTCCAAAGTCCAATGTTTTTATTTTTTCTTGTTTCCAATTCTTGAAAAATTGAGATACATTAAGATGATTGTCAGTTCAATAGACAATAATTCTCTTTCATTTATACTACTGAAGAAATGGTTCTTGAACATTTTTAAAGTTCAGTTATAGTATCATGTCAAATTATTTCTAACAAAGAAGCTCATCTTCACGGTGAGTATATATTTTTAGCCTCATTGCTTACATAGTCTATAAATCACTTTTTAATTGTATTATAACAAATCCTCAAAGTTTATTCAGAAGAGAGATGTAAAGCTTACAAAGTTCTGAGTACAGACCCATAAACACAGGGGAATTAAAAAAAAATCTTAAAAGGACTTCCTTTGTGATCTTTCTGGTTTTTCTAATAGGAAAAAAAATAATTTAAAGTGCCATGGATACATTTTGTCCATTTAGAAACTTATAATAAAGGGAATATAATACTAATGCTATATTAGGCTTTTTTTTTTTTTTTTTGGTCTGGAAATTAGAGAGATGAGATGTTGCTAGTAGGTGTATTTTGTTCATTTTCATCACAGTGCAGAATTCCCCTGTGTAAGTTTACCTATTACACACTGAATATTTGTGTCCCTCAAAATTCTTATTTTGAAACCTAATGGATTTGGAGGATAATGGGAAGTAATGGCGTTTGAATGAAGACTCTGGAGGTTTATCTGCCATGATGGAAAGGGAACCCTAAGGGGAGATGAAGGGATAGAGGGCTCTCTCCCCACCATGTGAAGATATGTCTAGAACCAACATGGTGTTATGAACCAGGAAGACTCCTTACCAGAACCCAGCCAGGCTAAAACCCCACCCTCAGACATTCAGTTTTCAGAGGTGGTATAAATAACATTCTGTTGGTTAACACAGTCAGTGTGTCTTAATTTTTTACTCTAGCAGCGCAGATTGACTGAAAGTGTACAATGACTTACTATCTATAGATGGACATTTGAGTCATGTCAATTTGGTTAGATATGTTTGTTTTTCTTGTCTAGGAATCAGTTAACAGAGTCATAGGCAATGGCATGTAAATGCCTAATGAGTTTTAACAACTTTTTCATATTTCTAGTAATCTGGGTATTTTCTTTGTGCAATGTATTCTTCAGTCGTGTCTAGTGTTTTATTAATCAGTCTGTTTTTTTACCTATGATTTCTGGAAGTTCTTTTTAAGCTTTCCACTAGGTGCAGGCATTGAAAATGTCATGTTCTTATCTATGTTTTATCCTTTTAGTCACTAATGAAGTCTTTTGATAAGAAGTCATCCATCTTAATATAGTTTCATTTTTTGTTTTCTCCTTATGGTTAGTAACATTTGCATTTTGTTTATGAAATCCTTTTAATTACTTCACTTGCAAGATTTCTGTGACCTTATATATCATCACATACCATAGAACTTATTATGCTACCAAGAAGGTCCTCCTCAACCTGTTTCATATTCCCATTCTCTCTGAGTATGGTAAACAAACAAACAAACAAACAAACAAAAAACACCAAAAACTGGGAAAGCTCTAAATTAATAAACATGCTACTCCTATTTATTCATCTATTTACTTATATTCTAGTTTTTTGGAAGAAATCTTGATTTAGTTAACACTGCAAAATTGTGGGGATGATAGAGGCAAGAAGAGTATGAAGGGAGTTGGAATTAGTGACTGTCTCAGTGTGTGAGTCTGCACGGTACACTAATAATTTTTCAAGTTGTCTATAGTGAGAGATTCTAGATCTAATTCAAGAATTGGGAAGTACAAAAAAATTAATATTGTCTTATAAACTGTCTCTGAGTCATATCTTAAGTAATCTGTTAAACATATCTTAGCTAATCTATTAAACATATTCTGGGTAAGGCTTTAAATCATGTGACCTCATTTAGTATAAATTTCTGGCAAGCATTAAAATTGTTTGTTGATGTTCATTTTCACTGTATGTGAACTTTATCTTGGGAACACTGCTTTTGCTTGTTTTAGAAATGTACTTTGTTATTCTAGTGGTACTAGAATAACCTCCCCATTTTCCTTAATGCCAACTCTGTCTGCCTCTCAGGTCTCTAACTGACATTTTGCAAAGCCTGTAGCACGTCGTGTGCTTTCAGACATGTCTGCATTTGTATTTGCTGGAACCAATTCTCAAGAAAGAGTCTGATAGCTGATGATGTAATCTGAATGAAAATTCAGTCCCATACTTTGGGGAGTAGTGTAGAGTAATTTAAGCATCACTTTATCAAAGTAATTTAGTAATAAAAACAGCTGGGGAGACTAGTGACCTGGAAAGGAGTACCATTGATAGCTGCAGTGAAGTTAAAGATTTAATGTAGCTTTTGAGTGGACAAACTGCATTCCTGTCAATCAGGAATGATTTGGGTTAGAGCAAGTGCTTATTAAAAAATCAAAAAGGATATTTAACATATTTCCATATATTTTCACTCTGTCATGGCATTAAAACCCTGAATCAAGCAGGTTAGAATAGAAATTTCTGCTTACTTTTAAAGGGGAAAGGAGAATAAATGGAAACTATAAATCATTTATGCTGAATTAAGGTCAGCTTTGTGGTTGATTCATTGTAAGACTATTAAGATTCTAATGTATGTAATAATATTAAACCCACCAAGAATCAGTTCCCTGTTTAATCATATTTTCTTTTGTATTGGCTAATCCTTGATATCCTATTCAGATTATTTCTGTAATATGTCTAAATACCTTCTTTTAAAAGTAAGATACACAATTGAGCTACTCTATATGTCGAAGGATTTTTTCCTACATTTATTTTAATATATTCTCTATACATATAATATTAATTTCATTTTTAAACCAAAACTGTGATGCTTTGATTTTTAGGGGTTTGTTTTTAGTTTAAATATGAATTTGGAAATTTGGAAAATATTTATATTCAAAAGCTAATTGAAGGGATGGTATCAAAGGTGAACAGGAACTCTATCTGCTATCTTCAATCAGGGATATTGTTTGACTAGAAGCCTTATCCTTGGAAGCAAAGTAGGGGCAAGACCTTGTCGATAGGTCATTTGAACTCCTCTATTTGGTACCAGATGACAAAAAACAATAGTCAGCTTTAATTGTAGACTTCACACCACAAATATATGAAGAGGAATGCTTATCTAGAGATAAGCTGACCATTTAGAGTAAGTTTTTCAATGGTGTAATCTTTTAGTCCTAGTAACAGCAATCTTAGTGATAATCCGTCATCTCTTTTTCCATTCTGATGGTGAGATTGTTTAGACAGGACTTGGAATAATGTGTAGGACACAGTCATGAAATCCATTCCCTGTGGTGGCTTCTTTTCCCACGCTTTCCTATGCCATGTTATCCTGAGTTTGTGATCCTGTCAATGACTTCTGTAAGAATTCTACCCATCTCTGGTAGTATAACTCACCACATCTAGAGTGTGGGGAGATGATAGAGGACATATAAGAAAGAAGATGGTAATTTCTTTCTTCTGACCTGCAGACCAGGTGAAATGCAGCATCACAGGAATGCAGTTCATACAGGCATAACCAAGGTGAGCTTGCAGCAAACTGCTAAAGGACACAATGTGATTCTCTCGCTTCTTCACCACCTAATCTGTTCTCACACTATTGTTATACATCATAATTGAAATTATTTGTTTTTCCTTACTCCAAATCCATTACTAAATCTAACAGAGTTCAGAGGATTAAGTTTTGGCACTTTCAAAATATTCTAGTAAATTTATATAGGAGAGTGATTAAGACTGCCTGGAATTCTAGTATTTCAGCATTATCTATTTATTAATATACCTCAATTCCAGCATGTTGCCTTTTTTTAAAAATCCCTCAAAAAATGAACTAATCTGTGATTATTGAGGTAAAAATTAATATGAGTAGACAACTCTTTATAAAGTTTAGGGTTGCAGGATTTTCAGAATGCACAAAATATTTTACTTTTTAATCCTATTGATTCTTTGATATGTGAAATTTATAGCAAGGTGAAGTGACAAAGCAGTTTTCTTCCTGATTTAGGGTTGGGGTGTAGGATGTTTCCGGTGCTTATGTGTTTTGTCTGATTTCCCTAATGTACAACATACCCCATTTGAAGGAAGAATGATTACTTCTTGACCCACAATTTTAAGAAACATCAAGGTTTTTATCCTTTAAATATAGTTGTTTAATTATTTTATGTTCAAACTCCTTGCTTTTTTAAGCAATCACATTCATATAGCACTTGAATGACTATCTAATTTTGCAATGGTGGACTAGATGGTTATTCTTCCACTTAATGCATGTTTTATATGTTCATTTGAAAAATAATTACAGCAGTAATTAAATATTAATATTTAAAATGTTGAGAGGATTACCAGTGAGGACTAGAACATGCTTTAATTTTTAAACAGGGCTTTCATATCTGCTTTCATGACAAAGAATTAATTTTGAACTGACATTTACTATCTATGCAAAAACTAAAATCACTTGGAGTGATCACCATGCACTGTTTATTTAGAAACCGACCCTTCCAGTACATTGTTATCACAACTGGCAAAGACATATTTAGATATACTGTGGATTTTTAGTTTCTGAAATTGCCTTGAATTGGGTGCAAATGCTAGATGAGGTTCATATAACATGTCAGTATTAATTAGTTGGAAATTTCCTGCTGAGAAGCTTATTGTAGCCAAAATAAATGGTTTTCATTAACTAGTAATTAACCTGGCTACATAATGAAGGTCAAAAATTAGTCGGTGGCATATACCATCTTACCTACAGGTTTCAAAAGACAAATTTATTAATTTAAATGCTCTCTAGATAATACAGGTAACGACAGAGGCGGAATCACAGTAGGTTAATAAATAGCTGAAAAGGTTCCAAAGAGAACAGTTACATGTTAGCTATAGTCCAAGGAAAATAAGTTTTTGTTGACCACTCACTGCATATTATTTTGTCAGGAATTACTCTTTGGAAATGTATAAGGTAATTCTATTATTTCCAGGTTTAATCAAAATAACAATAGACCTAGGGATATCATATTTCCTAAGTGAAAAATAATATAAGAGATAGCTGAAAAGGATTACTTGTAGAAGTCTATATTTGCCAAAGCTATACTGTCTTAGCAGAGAAAAAAGAACTTAAAAAAAATGGATGAAAGACTGGTGTGTAGTACTTAAATAAATAATATATTGAGTAATATAATATAAACAAAATAATATCTATGTTAATATATAAGTAGATAAATGTACATTCATATCACCAATTTAACTTCTAATTCCGTACATAGCATTTTAAATAGTGGAAATTATAGGGGAAAAGTCAGGACATGAGAATTAATGTTATCTGATTGCCACTAATATTAGAAAAGTAAACATTTGGACATTGTTTTAAGCCCTAATTTAAAAAATGATGATTGGTGTGTATTGATTTGTTTGTTTAGACCACAAAAAACAAGCATGCCTATTGTTTTGGCTGAGAGTAGAAGTGTTTCATGGTGTTAATTAAAAATGCTCTTCATTTTTTATAAGTTGTTGATTTTGGAAAAGCATTTAGAACAGAGGGATTGATTGTTTTCTGTTGGGTCAGGAAGAATACAGGGTATGTTGATTGACAAGGAAAGAACCTAAATAAATCTAGTTCTCAGTTTGAAATAGTTGTTCTTCAGGCAATGGGAAGTGATAGCATCATAACATCCTTATTTCCATCTGTGTCTGTGCTTCAGACAGAAGTGCAGGGGATGGCATATGCAGAAACAGTAAGAGGAACAGACATTCAGCCTGTAGTTGGAACATACAACCTCTGGGGATGTGGTATGAAGTTATTTAGGTTCAGTAGGGCTTCTCAGGTACTAACTATTGTTTGGCCTTAAAAACACTCAACAATAAGGACTGACTCTCCTCTTCCTGAAGAGAGAATAAGATTAACGAGGTGGCAAAGAAAGAGCTGGTGTTAGGTACATTTCTGGGGGTGTCGATGACTCTGGCAAGCAAAGACAAATAATATTTTAAGGCGCACTTTAAAAAATTGAAGCAATGCAGGAAATCTGAAATGATTAAAATATCAAACATTTAAAAGTTGAAGTTCATGAAAAATTTAATAAAGTTAATGAAAATGTTAAAAGTTAATGACAGGCTGATATTTTCAAAAGTCTTCAAAAAATATTTTCTTCAGAAGAGCATCTGATGATTTGGAGTCCTAGTCACTGTGGTGGTATAATCTTTACTAATCAGAAGTTACCAAAGAAACAGACCATTTGGGGATCAGCGGATAGATTGATCAATAGATAGGTAAATAGGTAGAGAGATCTATAGGAGATATGTCATGAAAGCTGGTTCATGATTATGGAATCTGGGGAAGCTATGACATCCCATCTATAAGTTCAAGAATTGGGAAAACTAATGGTGTGATTCAGAATTCAGTCTGATATCAAAGGCCTGAGAGTCAGATGCTCTGCTATAAGAGGGTGGGGGAAGAGTTCAAGAGGAGGTAGAGAAAAAAAAATCACACTTTCTTTTCCTTTTTGAATCCTCCATTGATTAGCTAAGTGGAGGACAGATCCTGTTCAAATTATTGGCTCAAAGGCAAATGCCTTCCATTAAACACTCCCTCTGACACACCTATAAGTCACCTTCTATCACCCCTTAGCCCAGTGAAGGTGACACATAAAATTAACCAATCTTTTTATCCAAAACTCTTAGCCACAAGACCACTAGGAATATGTGATTCATATGAGAATAAGCAATCGATGCAGGGCAAGGCATGGTGGCGTGTGCCTGTAAGCGGCAGCCTAGGAAGTCACAGCTGGGGTGGGGATGGCAGTTCGAGACCCACTCGGGCAACATAGTGAGACCTAGTTCCAAAAATATATAGCTGGGCGTGATGGCGCGCACCTGTAATCCCAGCTACCTGGAAAGCTGAGGCTGGGGATTGCTTGAGTCTGTGCTACCCCGGGCAACGTGAGCCTGCAGTTCCACGGGCAAAAATAGCAAGACCTAGTCTCAAAAAAAAAAAAAAAAAAGTAATTGGTGCAACCAATCACAACATAACCCAGATGTTGGAATTAAAAGGCATGGATTTTTATAACAAATATAACTATGCATAAAAGTGTAAAGAATAATATGCACAATTCAAATGAAATTATAGGAAAACTCAAAGAGGAATGGAAACTAGGGAGAGGGAGGGAGAAAGGAATCAGGTACTTTTAGAAAATGTTTTCTGAGCTGGGCATGGTTGGTGGCCTGCTCCTGTAATCCAAGCTCTGGGAGGCAAGGGACCTGGGATCACTTGAATTCATGGGTTCGTGACTACCCCAGGCACCATAGCGAGACCTAGTCTTGAAAAAGCATGGTGGCAGGTGCCTGTAATCCCAGTTATCTGGGAGGCTGAGGGTGGAGATCACTTGAGTCCATGGGATCAAGACTATCCCAGGCAACATAGCAAGACCTAGTCTCTAAAAAAAAACAAAACAAAACAAAATAAACTGTTTTCTGTATTATGGGGCTTAGTAAATATGAAATCCAGAGTAGCCCATGTCTCAGTTGAGTCTTGAAATTTTCTGGTTGGAGACTCAGGACCAACATCCAGGTGGAAGACTTGCACCTGAATTGCCTCTTGCCCTGTGAACTTCAGTCTTTGTTCGTAAATCCTCCAGTCAATATTATGAGACTCACCCGCTTTGAGAGTGTCATTTGGTCTGCTTAAAATCTGCTGATTTAGCCAATCATCCATTTGGGAGCATTTTGGTTGTTTCTATATCTTGGCCATTGTAAGTAGTGCTGCCATAAACATGTGAATACAGGTGTCCTTATGAATAAATGTTTTTGTGTCCTTTGGGTAGATTCCCAGTTGTGGGATCGCTGGGTTGAATGGTGGTCACTTATTTGAGGGATAAAGGAAAAAGAAACCAACAAATGCTTAAGAAAAATTGTAAACTGCCAAAGAACTAAAGCATAGAACAAGAGAGGGGGAGGAGGGCTGAACAGGGAAGGGGTAAGGGCACAAAAGACAAAGATGGTGCATAGGTGATAAGGTGATGGGAGAGCATTGGGGTAGACAATGAGGCTGTGTGTATGTGTGTGTGTCTGTGTTTAGATATATAAGTGCAAACAATAAAAAGGGGGGAAAAGCTAATCTTAGAGAAGAATTCAGTTGCCAAAAAGAAAAAAAAAACTGCTCATTCGATGTTTCAGTCACAAGAACATCAAGAATACATTTGGCCAAGCGGTTGACATCATGGCCAAGGCCAGCTGTCAACAATTTGAACATCACAGATGGTCATCCTTTTCTTTGTTCAAGTCTGAATGTAAGTCGTATGCTGTCATGATGTGGGGCAAATACGGAAATGCCTACAAAGATTGCTGTTCTGATTTTATCAATCTGATGATATTAGTAAAGACACAAAAACATGAAATTGGATAAAATTGATATTTTTACTGATTATATATTCCACGTATTTTATAAATGTTTATCTTCAAGTACATATAAGAATTGCTTCAAATATTTACATCTTACAATTTTAGATTTTATAGCTTAAAAAATCAGTTTGTAGAGGTGTTCATCAGAGCGCAACTTGAATTCCTGCCTGTACACCTGCCTCACTTTTCCAAGTTAAAGACCTGAAATGGTTTCTCATTAGGAAAGTTTCTCATTTCTAATCTTAGAAAAAGCTATTTCCTCCTCCTCTCTCTCTCTTTTAATCCTTTACTCAAGTAAAATAAGTAACCGGAGGCAGTTGCTTCTAAGAGTCATGGATTAGGAAGTGGCATTAGGAATTCTGTGGTTCTGAAGAGTAGTGAAGAAATTCTCATTAGTGCTATTGCAGGTAGGGTTCATTCCATTGCAAAAAAACCTTCACTGCTTTTTTTTTATATAAAACAAGAGTAAAAGATATTTTTAAAATCATGATAACGTCGACTGCACCACAGAAAGGAGTACTTCAAAATTTGACCTCATTTGCTGGCTCCCTAATAGTTAAGTTATTCAAAATTAATTACTTATTTATTTACTTGGCAATGACACAAAAGGAATATATTATGAAGATAAAACTCTCATCACCTTTTTGTTTACCACAGGGTTTAGAACAGAAAGCAATGATTCTATGATCCAGAAATTCTATAAGTATAAAAAATACTAACATGAAAAGATTAAATTCACCCATTTTAGAAGAATGACATAAAAATCTTCAATTAGTGTTGTGTTTCGTAGTAAAAATCCAACCATTTATCCATAGAAGAATAGTAAAAGAATCCATCGAAAAATACATTGAGTGGGACTAAAAAAAATAAGCTAAACTACACTATCAAAATCAGCAAAATTCAAGCACATGATTCTAAGTGACTTAGAAGCATTTTGTAACATAATTGGACAATGTTATACTATAAATAGTGACTATAGTGTTACCATATATATGACCATGAATACAGAAAAGCCCATTTGCTTAATATCTTTAGCAAAATATAGAAGAGGATTGATAGGAGTATATTTGTAAGCATTTTGAATACATTGATATATGAGACTATATATATACACGTATGTATATGTATTCTGCATGTGTGTACGTATATGTGTATGTGTTAACTCCGAGAAAGCAGAATTTCTTAAGCTTTCCAAACAATGAATTTGAAAGTGCCAAGTAAATAAAATTCCTTGAAAATTTTAGTCTGGCCAGTATGCTTTAGGACAGAAAATCTATTATTACACTGAGTAATAAGGACAGATTGTGATAACCGCATTTCTAATAATACATTCTGGTATAAAATTAATATAGTCCAATGTGTCTTCTTCTAAAAATCAATTTGAAGTACATTCAAAAACAGTGTGATGTTATTCTCATAAATAGTAATGACAGAATTATAAAGTGGCAGCTCTAATTTTAAGGAAAAAATCATTTCCAAAGAAATTGTTTCTAATGAAGCAAAACTAGCAAGAGTGCTGTGTATACCTGTAAGAGGGAACTTCTCAAAATTGGAAGACAAACCCTACAATGATGGAAGTGATGAAATCTTTCCTTTGCCAATCTGTCTTAGAGAGTAAAGATTGAAGTTTATTCCCCCCGTAAACATACACTTTAAAAATGGGATTACTTAACAGTTCCCTGCTGCTTTTTCTGGAAAGGCAGTTCGAAATCATACAATCTCCACTTCAGATTTCATCTCGCATTTCACATTTAATTATAGATTCTCAAGTAAGGCCACATGGTAAAGCATGATTATGAGCAGTAGCTCATAATGAAAAAAAAAGTATCATTTCAAAAAATATTCAGAACATGCAAAGTGAACTGTTCACACATATCCAAAGCTGGCTTAATGGTTAATTTTTTTCACTAGCATATAGAATATGCAAAGTTCAAGTCACCAAAATACTGAGATCATTGGAAAATAAATAGATATTCTTTTTAGACAAGGGTAATTAGAAATACTATCAGTGAGATAATCTTTTAATAGAAATTAATTTATTAGTTTGTGTTTATGGGTTTTTTTTTGTAGACATAAATGATTTATCAAATTAAGATAGAGGATTAGAGAAATGGGGAAAAATAAAATATAAATCAATGAAAAATTGGATTTTTTCCAGTTGCTTTGGCACTTTTCTCCTGAAATTTTTGCAGTCAGAAAAATTTAATTAAAGTCCTAAGAAAATGCATGAGTTCATAATCACGCATGCTTATATAAGGTATTGACCACATTGTAATTTTCAGAATACAATCCTAGCTTTAGTTGAAACTTATTGTCTATCCTTTAATTTATAGATGAGGAAACTGAGGTCAAAATAAGTTCATAGTCACGGTTATTTTAAAATGAGAGCAGGATCAGAAAAAAACCCAGGTTTGAGTTCATTCCGGAGCACGATTTTTCTTTTCATTCTCGTTTTGGATATCTTTTCCTCTTAAAAAACAAAGTGTCAGCTGGTGTCACTCCTATGTGGAATATAAGAAACAAAACAAAGTATCACACAGACTTAAATCAAAATAAACCCTTGAAATGTGACCATAGAAATGTGACCTTTGAGGAACTCAGAGGGGCAGAAACAGAGGTAGGGCCCTGAGGGGCTGTGCTGAGAACTGTGGGTACTTTGGTTATTGGCTAGAGTTTAGAAACACATATCTGCAGAACACACATCCTGTATCTTTGAATCATATATTCAACTATACACTATAAGACAATGGAATAAACTACTTAACTTCATTAAAAAATAAATAATTATATTACTAATGAGGGTAAGTTATATAACAAAGGCATACATGTTGTCATGTCAAATAATCATATTAGAAGAGTATTTTTTGAAAAAGACTTTGACAGTCAGAAACAATGACAGGAGAGTCTTGAAAAGATCGCTCTTTAGTCGTGTTTAATAACAATTTATAAAAGGTTTTTTTGTAAAAAGTAGTTTTCTGCCAGGAGTCGTGCTAATCATTGAGAACACAAAGATGAATAACACATCCCCTGCTCTTAAGACTGTCAAAAGCATTTGTGGGAGAGAGTGACATGTAAAAATATATGAAGAGCCAGGAGGAAAGTGCTGTAATTAAAGTTTGTAGAAAAGGCTGCTGCAGAGATATTTCATTACATGTCTAGATGAAGAAAAACTGCAGAGAGTGGGCAAGCTTTCAGGGGTGTGAAAAGTGGGTAGGGTGACCAAAGTGTGAAACAACTGGGGTGGAGGTCAGGGAGCAATAGAAAGATGGACACAGAAGGTTCTGGAAAAGGTCAAGGACTTAAGAAAAGGGCATGAAAGGCTGCGGAGCTGGGGATGCACATTTGGAACAGGGAGGTGAGACTAGCCACCGCCTCAACACCAGAGGAGAGTCCCTTAACCCTAGCCTGGGCCCTCCCTGGGCAGACACTGAGGGGAGCAAAGGCCTCCCATCACCTTTTCAATGTTGCCCACCATTTCAGAGATGAGACTTTATTGTAGAATGGGAAAGGGTTGAGAAGTGTTGAGTTGGAGAGTTAACCGGTCTCATTTGAATTTTATTTTTACTTTTTATTAATTTGCATCTATCTATCTATCTATCTATCTATCTATCTATCTATCTATCTATCTATCTATCCATCCAACTATCTATCCATCTATCTATCATCTATCTATCTGTTCCACATCTTTGTTTTCCTTGGGAATCACCCACCTCCTTCCCTCCCTGACCATTCCCTGCTGTCTCCCCCCACCCCTGAGTTGTGTACTTTAGTTTGGTTCTTAGCTTGTTTTGACTTTTCCTCCTGGCCTTTTGTTTGTTTTTCCTATGTCCCATATATTAATGATACCATTTGGTTTCTTTGTTTTTCTTTCTGACTTGTTTCTGCTAATATGATTTCTTCTAGGTCCATCCACATTATCATAAAATCATCAAGTTTATTGTTTTTGATTGATGAGTAATGTTCCACTGTATATATAGACTAAGTCTTTTTCATCCAATCTGGCAGTTCCCAGGTGGGTGAAATGAAGGGTGGCAGGGAGAATTTGCCTGGGGTCTAAAGACAGGGATCAGTCCTCAGGTTGAGAAGGTCCTTTATCGCCTCTAGTAAGCACTGACAGGGTGCGGGAAATGCACATCATTTCTGCCCCCAACTGCACTCCCACTCCCACCAACTGCACTCCCACTCCCACCAAAAAGTCTTGTGTTGAAGGGGAAACCCTGGCTGGGGTTTTCTAGTGGGGGTGCAAAGGAAACAGGTTTCCTTTGGGGCAGAAAGGCTGCCAGGTGCCTGGTGCTGGAGAAGTAAATTTCTCCATCATTCCATGCTGCTGGCAGGTGCTGATGCCAATGACCTGAGCCTTGGGCCTGCTTTTGGGGGTTCAGCCTGTTATCCTCCCACTGGGTTTCTAAACCACATCGTCAAACCTTGATAAAACAGAACTGATGTTTTAGCCAAGATGGCTCGTTTTTATTTTTCAATTTATTCAGAACAAAGGAAAAAGAATGGCATTTTCTGCCTGGTTGAGGACTGCCTCCCAGTGAAGCAGGGGTATTCACTAGATTTTTGCTGAATGAATGGAGATAACACTTAATCGAGCTTGTTAAGTCAGAGGAAAATTGAATTAACCTCTAAGTCTCATAAGTACAGCTACACTTTAAGAAAAACATGGTGCGTTTGCAAGAGCTGCTGATTCAATAAATCATTGGCAATGAATTGAAGTTGTGCGTATGTCGCTCTTCTGTATTATGTAGTGGGCATATTAGTTAGTAAAATAGTGGGCCACCCAGATTTAAGTTTGAAAGCTCATCCAGAGATTTGAGATTATTTTAAGTGTGGGCTACTAGGTAAACCTATCTCTTGAGTGACAAAGGGAAAAAATGTGCTGCCAATGTTAGCATAAGCCAATGGCAGGGCAGTTCTCATTGGGACAATCACAATCTTTTGGATCTCACCATTCCAAAAGGTCCCTTTTAACCACTCCTGGTAAATCCCTATGCTTATTTTTAGGGTAATGCAAAAGTTCATTTTACTATTTATGGCTGAAAAGTTGAGAAGATAAAAGAAGACAATTTGAGGGGATCCTTGTTTTCACCCTTAACTGTAATTCAGTGTTTGAATGTGTATGAGCAGAGCAGAGTCTTTTAGAGATAACTCCATCACATAGGTGAGTGTGGGGGAGGGTGTTTTAAAGCTGGATTAAAGGTATTGCTTTTCCCTCAGATGCACATTTTAAAATTTCTATTTACCTCTTTTGCTACCATATTTATTTGTATGACTTTTTTTGAGAAGATAAAACAAAAAAGATGCTAGGTTAAAATTAAAATTTGTTTCAAGGAAATGATATTTCCACAAACTGTGTTCCACACATAGGAGATCAAACTTAAATTTACATATACAAATAGGCCTGCAAATTTCTTGTGAATTTCCAAAGAATTAATAATTCTTTGATTCAGAGCCAGAATCTGAGGTGTTCTTTAGTTATTCTGTACTGTTCTTCTCAGAAACAGTTTTCTTCTGGTTTTCTTTAGTAAGCAATGCACACATACTCTCTTTCATGGATGTTATTTGGACTGATTTTGTGTGACTCTTCATTATCCACTGCTGTGGTATCCTCTCATATGTTTTGGATACTTAGCTCCAAACAGAGCTCTTTATTACATTTCCATTCTAGAAAAAGGGAAAATGTGATGAATACTCTACCAGCCCAAGTTTTGACCAAAAATCCCCAAGATAACCCAATAATTAAAAATCCTGCATTTAAAGAAATAAGTACAATTTGAACGAGACTTGTTTCAAGCAAATTCTTTCATCCCCCTGGACATAATTAGATTATTTGATCCTTGGAAAATTTTCTCCTGCTATGAAGGTTTTCATTACTACCTTTACAATAAAAAAATGGTCCATGCTTCAATTAACATGGGCTGATCTGGGGGTATTTTATATGACTCACAGTTATGTCTTCTCCAGTACCATGGGTTCATAACCAAAATATTCATTTAACTCACAGGACAGTTGTGTGGTTTAAAGAATCTAAATGCTCTTGATGATTGCATGTCAACTCTCCAATTTTTTCGAAAGGCTTGGGTTTGGGTTACATTTTGAGGCTATTTCCTCCATGCAACCCTAAGGTCCTAGAGTTCAATTGTCAATCTTGAGATCAATTTCAAACCGGCCACACCAAGTCCACCGTGTGTGCAGTGATGCGGTCTGGGAAGGGACCTTCCTTCTTGCAGGGCAACCCAGTCAACCCCCAGGACTTTCCAAAGTCTAAGATGAGTCAAGCACAGTGACAGCACAGTTGAACCAGGCTTTTGTTTTGGTGGGCATTGACTTTCATTTGCTCATGGAAGAAAGGTGTGTTCAGAAGGTAAACGATGTCTCAGACATTATGAAGAAATAAGTCAGGTTTGTATGGACCAGACAGGGATTCATGGATCAGAGATCGATTCTGGCATGAAGCCAGAGAACAAATGTTGGGTATTTAAAGAGTCGCAAACTATGCTCTCAGGGGAAGTCTCTTTCTCTGCTGCATTGTCTTATATAAGTGTGTGTGCAGCTAAATGTCTTGTACCTAGTTTTTGTGATTTTTATCTACTAGATCGTGAGCTATTCCAGGGTATGTACCTTTTAGGCTTGACATCTAGTCAGTTACAACATCTATTAGTGGCCCAGAAAATCCCTAGGAAAAATAATGAATAACTTTATTTGGTTAATAGCTTAATTATATACACCTGCTTTAAACTTGAAAAAGTAAAATGATACCCTAAAACCATGAAATTAAAAAAAATTACTAGGTTCATTCGGATTTTTACATGTTTGATAGTAATACATTTTTTAAAAGCTTGAGTAGAATGAGTTTCAGAGTAAATTACATAGTATCTATCTCTGAAAGACTGGACTTCATGTTTTCTATAATTCAATATAAATCATAGTTATTAGTGTTTAATTAGAGCATTTAGCAAAGTCATCAAATAGTGTCCTGGAAAACTTTATGAAACTGTTAGGTTGTGTTTCTGTTAACATTTAAGTAGCACAAATCAATTGCAGAAGATCTATGGAAATGTAGTTAAAGTCAGGTGAGTTTAGCCTCCCTGATACACGAGTGACCACCCTCCTGCCCTATGTCTGGAGAGATACAGAAAATCTGTATTTTCTTCCTGTAGAGATACAGGAAGTTAAAAAGGGTAACAGACACCTGGGATTCCTGCAAATTATACATTCCCAAACCCAGGCTAGTTTTCTTGGGGGTACATAGAAGTCACGTTTTTCAAAGTAATTGCCATGTTCTTCTTTCGTTCACAGTAATTATAATTATATGTTAGTGCCTGGGCATTTCGAGCAATAGCTATTTCCTTCTGCTACGAAACCTCAGTTATTACAATGATATTTAGATGATGATTTCACTTGATGATCTAAGCAAAGGTTTGAAGTAGAAAGCTCCCTGACAGATTTTATCCATTGGAGTTGTTCAATAAATATTAGTTTGAGTTGAGTTTAAACAGCTAGGAACAGTGCGTCATTGGCTCTAAGATTGTGATGACTCTTGATATAGGGCTTTCTAGTTCTAAGTTGTTCTAACCTCAAGATGCACTGATGGTGGGCAAAGGCAGTATAGGGCATAACTCTCTCTTTGGAAAGAACGTACCTCAGAGGTGCAAAAGCGAGGGCCTCATATTCAGTTTCTGTATCTGGTTCCTTGGTCACAGTTACGTGTTCTCCACTCAGACATGTACATTTCAAGCATGTGTATTGTCCACTACATGCTCAGAACCTGGCCTCCCTCCCTCCCAAGGGTGCTATCCAGTCAGGACCAATGTTCTCATTTGGCCTGAATCCCCTACCCACTGGCACTGCCCCTACCCCCGCCCACTTTTATCTTCATGGTGGAATTCCCATATTAACTATAGGATGGAATCTTCTCAAGCTGAGGTCTGCAAAGATGACTATGCACTTTTGCATCTGCTAAACATTGGAGGGTTATGGGGTGGGTGTGTGTGTGTGTGTGCGTGTGTATGTGTTTTGGGGGCAAAAGTTTTATAGTAGAGTTATAGCTTCTTCACAGTATTTAACACTGTCAGAAGTTACTGTTTACTAGATGAGCTGTTTCAGGGCAAAATTTTGATTTATCTTTTCACCTTCCATTTCCCAGCATGTAGTGCAGGATCAGGCAGATATTTAAGGTTCCGTAAATATGCTGACTAAATTTCTCCTTTTTTAAACCTCTCATCCAGGTGTCTAGCTATTCTTCCATGTTCTCAATGGAACTTTCTTGGGCACTGAAAATCTTTGCAGCTATTGTTTAACCTCGTCTTCAACCCACCTGTTTGTATTCATTTGCCAATCACCACCAAAAATCACATTACTTTTAGTATTTCACAATTAATAGTATCACACATTGTGATTTTTTAAAAAAAAATTATTGCTGCTTAAATATACTCGTTTTGTTTTGGTTTCCTAGCTAGAGTATAATACTTTGAAATAAGGGTAAGATATCATTATGACAACAAACCTAACAGCGAATAAAATTTTTCACTCAGTGCTTATTGTGCTCTAGACATCAGGTACATAGGGAGTCTTCAAAACTGATTACTGAGTGTCCGCCATATTATAGGAGTTTTGAGTTTGTAGTTCCTATTGTCTCAGGAGAATATGTTCTCATGATTTTTTTATATATATATATCATCCATTCATCTGTTTGGGACATTTGCATTGTTTCCATGTCCTTGAAATTATAAATACTGCTGCAATAAACATCTGAGTATAGCATGGATGTACCTAGAAGAAATTAAATTAGCAGAAACAAGTCAGAAAGAAAAAGAAGGAAACCAAATGGTTTCATTAATATATGGGATATAGGAAAAACAAGCAAAAGGCCAAGAGGAAAAATCCAAACAAGCCAAAAACAAAACCACTATACACAACTGGGGCTGGGAGGGTGTGGGTCAGGGAGGGGAGGTGGTGGGTGAACCCTGGGGAATACACAGATGTGAAATATACACATAAATAAATTATTAGAATAAAAATAGAAAAAAGTCTTCTCTTCAGTACAATAAGTAGTGAAGTTTGGGGGGATTATAAACCATCAGACTACAAACCAAAAATGAAATAAAAATGGAGTAATGAAATAGTTTAACAGCCACAGAGGCTGATGGATAAGGCCAGTAACAACAACATATCATCTCCAAGTAGGATAACACATTTCAGGACATTTTTGACTTCCTTCTCAGCTTCAGATCCCCTCTCTTGCTGTCCTACTTTGTGACAGCACACCTGGATTAGCAAACTAAGTCTTTCTGCTGTTCCCTGGCTCCTTTCAGTGGCTTCCTTCAAGAAGTCCGCTGCAGAGATTGCCAAGATGTGAGGAAGTAGGGCTTTGCCTTCTTCTGGCGTGGTTTTGTCTCACGGAACCATTGCTTCAGTGCCCTAGTATGGGTGCTATGGGTTTAGAACAGCCACTCATCTCTTTGTTAAAAAGACTCAGGCATGGAAATCTTGAGCACGCTTAGACCCCACCTTGTCTGGGACATCTTCCTGACCCTCCTCCCACCTAAGGGTGCTTCTCAGTCAGAACCAGTGTTTTCTACTTGGCCTAAATCTCCCGCCCACTGGCAAGTGGACACCTCACCTGGCGAGGAGATGACAGTAGTTTTCCAAGCTGTTAATTAAGAAAGATGCAAACTGTCACTTGTGATTCCTGCGCCCCCATATAAAGCATGGCACATCTACTTTTTTCCTTCTTCCTCACAGTCTGTTATTAAATGAGGTGAAGATTGAAGTTCAAGCAGATTCTGACCTTGTCTGAAACCTCCTCAGGACTCTCCCTGGCACAGCAGGGTGGTGTTTACTGAGTTCATGCCATCTGGAAAATTTGTAAAAGGATATTTGGATTAGTTTAACTGAAGAAAGTCTTTTAGCTTTTAACATTTTGAAAATCAAAGATTGGAGCCAGAGCTTCATGTTACAATGTAGCACACGGGCATTTTTATGCTGTAATGTAGCATCAAAAGCTACATAGCTCGATTCTTCTATTTTAAAAATTGCATTCATATCAAAAGACTAATTTTTAATAATTGTTTGGGAGGGGGTGCAAAGCACATATAATAGAATTACTGTCACAAGTTGATGTCACTCAAAAAGCTTGCAAAATGCCCAAGAGTCAGTCTGTCTGTAGAGGTTTGATAGCTGAACTTTCATATTTACTGCTGGCAGAAGATTAATAGTAAATAGCTGTCTACCTAGTCTAGAGTGGAAAAGCACCACTAAGGAGGCAAAATACCATATGTCTTCCAATATTCAGGTACTATAAGGACATTAGGAGAGTGATTACGGTGCACACATACAGAGAGTCCAGGTGTAATATGGCATCTGGCACATTTCCTGCCTAACTGTGCATCTGAATGCTCTTGTCAGCTAAAACCTCTAATAAATTTTTATTGCCACTTGCGAATGTGCAAAAATGGATTTGTTGTTTAACTAAACCCTCAATATTCTAATGAATCCTTTATTGTTTATTTCATGATTGATCATCATCATAAAATTAAGGGATACAGATATAAATAGCTTTTCATAAATTGAAGAACTGAGTTATTATAATAGGTAGGTGATATTTATTGAAATGTATGGTTAGTCACTATTGTAATTTCTTTAAATGTGAACCACATTTAATTTATCCAATTAATATTATTGTCCTGAAATTATAGACATGTACTAATGAATTAATTAACCTACAGTTACAATTAAAAGTGGAAGTCTGTAGGTTCAATTCTACTCATTTTTTCTAAATCTATAGATTTTTATGAAATTATTATTATTGCAGTAACTTTGACTCACGTTATTGCTAGTATGTTGAAGATGTAAGTTCCCCTCCTTCAAGCATAGTTACAATAGTACAATCAGCACCAAATGACCCACTTCCCTCCCTTCCCTTTTTGTTCTCACCTCCCCATTCCCTCTTCTCTCTACAAGATTCAGTTCTAGATCCAGCTTTCAAGGGTTAGTTTTAAAACTTGTCTTTATCTCACCCTTAGTGTGGTTTCTCTAGATTCCATGTGTAAGTGGCAAAGTTGGATATTTATCTTCTCCTTCTTTCTTATTTCACTTAGCATTTTCCCCTCCTGTTCCATCTAGGCTGCCACAAATGGCATGAGGTGTTTTGTTTATTTGTTTGTTTGTTTGTTTGTGTTTTGTGTGTGTGTGTCTGTGTGTTTGATCACTGAGTAATATCCCATTATCCTCTTGGTTCACATATCTGGCTTTGAGGTTGTTCCCATAGCTTGACTATTGTAAATAGGACTTCAAGAAACAGGGGCGTGCTGGGGACCCTTTGAATTAGTGTTTTGGAATTTTCCAGGTAGACACCCAGGAGTAGAATTGCTAGGCGCTATGCAGACCCATTTTCAACCTTTTGTAAAACCTCCCTACTGCTTTGCAGAGGAACTGTTCCGGCCACTCTTAAAAGCCAAACAACCAACAACTGAACATCAACTTAACCAATCAACAAATGGCAGAAAAATGGGAGATGGAGTGACTGGAGGGGGGATACAGAGGGGGGATATGGAGGGAGGAGGAGAGATCAATTAATGCACAATTGTGACAAATCAATAAAATGAATTTAAAAAAAGCCACACACTTTCTACTGTGCATCTTCCACTTAAATATCAGAAATGCTTTTATAAATTATAATCAGTATGAAAGCAATGCACATCCTGTGCCCAGATGTTGTGCTATTTCTGATAACAAAATGAGAAGTGAGGAGGCTGAAGATGCTCTCCTTGGTATTTAAGGTATCAACAGATGCTTGGAAACCTCTCCCTTCAAGAAACGGATGTTCTTGTTCCTCTCTCCCAAAGTGAGGGCTGCCCTGAGTGACTTATTTTCGCAGAAATGATAGGGGACGCTTGTGGGATGCGGTTGTCAGTGCGCTAAAGCTTCCATTTTGAGAGTTCTCCCTCTCAGACCAGGCTTCAGAAGGAGCCAGCGTGGAGACGAGACCCACCTGGCAAGGAACTGAAGCATCTGGCGAACGGCCACCCACGTGCTTGAGCTTGGAAGGGGCGCTTCATTAGCAGACGCTGACGCTGTGAAAGCGACAGTTTGACAGAACCTCAGGAGAGATGAGACGCCTCGAGTCAGAACCGCTCAGTCGCTACTGAATTCCTCAGCTTCTAAACTGTGTTAGATGATGAATGCTTAGTTTTACTTTTAAAGATGTCTGTTCTTGAGGCGATTCTTACAGAGCCATGTTTAATAAAAGATTCTTTATAGAACTTCAAATTTATCCCAACATGATTAAATAAGTAATTTAATGAATGAATGAATGAATGAATGAATGAATGAATGAATGAATGAATACATGCATCAATGCAGCTCTAGATCCTTGGACGATTAACTTTTAATTACTAATATATGGAATGTGGTCCTTTTACAGAGACATTAAAGATGTGTTAAGTATGTTATATATTTATTTAGTAAATGTGTTTAAATGTATAAATGAATTATATTCTGAGTAGATCCTATATACATATTAGATATGATATGTGTGATACATATATTCATATATGTTCAAATATATATATACTAGCTACATATATACTAGCTATGATACATATGTGACACACATGTATCACATGGCAGTCTTCAAAACTGATCACTGATAAGTTTTATTGGATTTATAAAATTATATGACTTCACTAAGACTTAAGAATTCACTACCTCTTGTATTGAACCGAAAATTTGTTTAAAAAGGTCCAAATGCCCATGATTTCAAACAAGGCATTGGCCAGGCATGGTGGTACATGCCTGTAGGCGGCAGTTTAGGAAGCCACGTTCTGGGTCAGGGATCATGGTTCGAGTCCTTCCAGGGGCACGTAATGAGACCTAGTCTCCCAAAAATAGCTGGGCATGGTGGCACGCGCCTGTAATCCCAGCTACCTGGGAAGCTGAGGCTGGGGATTGCTTGATTCTGTGGTACCCTGGGCAACGTGAGCCTGCAGCTCCATGGGCAAAAATAGCGAGACCAAGTCTCAAAAAGTAAATAATTAATAAAAAACAAAACAAAACAAGGCACAGCACACCCAGTGGTCACACTTAAATGACAAAGAGTAAGCCCATCATGTCTTGCCCTGACATGGCATCATCCTGGGAGATGCACTTGTGTCTCCTCTGTCCTAACTGGCCCCAAGTAGCTAGGATTGTATCACTCCACTTATTTACCTATTACCACCACTTTTATTTTATTTATTTATTTATTTTTAGAGTTTATAAATGCTTTATCCCTTTTCATCTTTTGGGAGAAAAATGTATTTGGTATTTTTCTTTTTATTAGCATTCATAAAATGCAAACTGTTTTTTGTTTTTTTTTTAATTTTTAAAATTTATTTATATATATTTCACATCTTTTCAGTCCCTGGGGGTCACCCACCACCTACCACTACTTTTAATCTACTGTCAGTTTGTCTTCTGTTATGTTGTTTTTCTGATTATTATTTTGAAATAACATGAGAATGTATTCTCCTGAGATGATAGGAACTGCAAACTTAAAAATCCTATAATGTGTTGGACAGACAGTGACCAGTTTGGAAGACTGAGACATATGTGACACACATGTGTATCATATCTAGTATATATAGGATATATACCCTATATATTATGTATATATATGTAACATCCATATATTATGTGGATTCAGATGTATACTATATATGATACACATGCATATATATTCATGTGATATATGATATCACACACATATGATGTACCTATGTGTCATATGAAGTATATATTTGAATATGCATAATATATGTCCTAGTAACTATGCCAGATTACCTTAATGGTCCAGATAGTGGTTCTTAGCATGATTTATATTATATTTATTTGAAAATAAAAAAGTGAATTTTTGAAGATAGTTTTTCAATTCACTTAACAAATAATAGCTGTTGATTTGTCACACACATAATTTTATATCTCAAAAGATAGAAAAGAAATTTGAAAGTCTGTTATCTATACTTAATTTTGACTGATTATAGTAATGATATTTATTGACGATGTAATTCAGTTGATGAAAGCTAGTAACTAAATTAATCCTTCTGAAGCTCTATGCTGCGGACCAAATGGTGTTTACTGCAAATTCAAAATATTGAAGCCCTAACCCTCATACAATGGTAACTGGGCAGAATTAACTTTCTCTCTCTCTTTCCTTCTCCCACACCCCCATGTGAACAAAACGCAAGAAGACATCTTTGTATAATCTAGGAAGATGTTTCTTATAAGATACCTTGATCTCAGACTTCTAGGCTCCAAGTCTGAAAAATGTATTTCTGTTGCTTAAGTCACTCAGCCTATGGTATTTTGTTACAGGAACTGAATTGACTAAAACACATAGCACAGTTATTGACACACAGTACTTTAAGGTTTTTGTCATTGTTGCTATTGACAGTAACAGATATACATTTCTACAATCCAGGCACCTGTATGATTTGTTCCCTTCCTTTCTTCTAATCTTTGTTTAGATATAATATTTTCAGAAAATAGTACACCTGCTTCTACCCCCAACACGTTCACAAGTATCCTGTACTTATTTCTTCATTCTGTATAGACCTGATCATCATTTAAAATTATGTTTATGTGTGTTTCTATGCCACCCCTCACTGATATGGAAGACTGGGAAAATTCAGATATCTCTAGCTTAATCAGTGGTCTTGTTTCAATGTCAAGAATATGTATTGTAGTCACTGCCATTTGAATTAATAAAATATCTGGAACATCTTTAAAATCAGGAACAATCTAGAGCTACTTTATTCACTTTTAATAGCTTTATATTTTGTGGATGTATATTTACGTATTTAACCATTTTCAAATTTAATTAAATTAAACAATTTTTAATTCATGTTTTCATATTGCATCAGTTTCCCTGCTTCTAGTTCTCACTTCCCAGAAAAAGAAACTTAGTTTCTTAGCTTTTTCATTTACAGTTTATTTTGATTTTTTTCCTAATAACGTCCTTATCACAACATTGTCACAAGAACTGCACTCACAGAGACATAACCCTTTTCTATCTGCTTTGTGCTTGACTCTCTTTAAGGGTGGATGTGGGTAAGAAGAATTTGGGACTTCTTCCTTGCATCAGTATGTATATTGATACATAGCCATGTTGAAATGCATGAGGACACAATATTCTCTTCCTTTCCCATTGACTTTTTTTTATAAGAGGACAGTGAGAAGTAAACCCTTATAAAATCCATCAGTCGACAGGACATTCATAATAACATTTTGGAAGATATTCTTCATTGATAGGATACAAGCTTTACAGAACTGGCCTATGACTTGTCATGTGTTTGGGAACTCGCAGCCCTGGAGATGATGGAAAAGAACAAGAAACCAGGTCTTCAGGCACATGTCACCCAATAAGATGCCAAGAAACATTGCCACCAAGCACATGAGGTAAGAATGACGTCATGGAGCTGCCTGGGCCATGAAGTTGACCGCATGAGCTTCTCTTTGTGAACTAGAAGTAAGCACCATGCCCTGAGCTCTCTCTGTCTCTCTCTCTGTGCACAAATACTTAAGCAAAGGCGCACCGCCATCCACATTTTTCGTATACCTGGCTCTGATTTAAATACTCATGGATGACACATCAGATACCCTCATTCTTTATTTGTCATCATTTGGTAATGAAGAAGGTTCAGATGTTCCCCAACAAAAGGAGAAAGGACTTCCAAGGATAGCATCTGTCTCATTGGCAAAGCCTTCCCCGCTTGCAATTTAGCCTTGGAATTACCAGTGGCTTTGGCACTTCTGAGATTGGTCTGAGTTGGGGAATCTTTTATTTTTTTTTAACTTTGAAGAAACCCCTGGCTTCCAGGTCAGGCTTCCAGTTTGACAAATGTGACTATGTTTGGAATCAGGTAAGCATTCCTTCCTTACGTTCTTCCGCATGCTATCAGAGAGTCAAGCCCTTTATTTGATGTACAGTAATTGGAACAAGACAGGCAGCAGTTGCCATATTCTCTGCATAGAAATGTGTTGTGTAGGCTCAGTGCCACTCACCCTCCCACCTGGCTTAGCTATCTCCCCAGCTCACATGCTTCCTTTCTTAATTAGAACTCAAATATGCCGACGGTTTTCCTTGCAGTGAAATTACCTCTCCCTTCTGAGTGTGGGCTTCTGCATGTTATTTTATTATAAATAAAATGTTGGGTCATTTACTAAAATATGGTCTTTATGACAAGAAAATTGACTGCCTATTGAGCCACGTATCTCATTATTTCAGGTATCTTGCTGATAGATACACTACCATGCATATCTATTGAAAATGGAGGGTTGTTTTTTCCTAATGAAAAAATTGAAGCAAAGGAAAGATCTTTATATTCTTCTTAGTTTATGTAAATATGGATTTCATCACCTTGGAAAGAGTTAGAGGTTAACATGAGAAAAATAGCAACAATTTGCAGCACAGTTTTTAGGAGTTCTTTAATTTAAGGGTTTAAAAAGTAGAGAGCTGTGGTTAAAAACAAGTCTACAAGTACATTTAGTTCACAGATTCAGCAAAAACTGTCAAGTATCAGTGAAATCACAAAAAATCTGACTAAATAATGGATTTACTCATTATTCTGGTTTATTTGAGGAACAATAGAAGGGCTTTGTATAAGTCCACAACTAAGTCTAAATGATGTCACTGAATGAGTTGATTGGGACTCAAGACACTTTTTCTTTGGCAGGAATTGCATGCCAATGTGGAGATAGTAAGATGATGTTTGATGTAAATTTACATGTGGATCATAGGCTCTTTATGATGAAGAGTTATCACAAGGTACTTCAGTATTGAGTAAAACATTTCTTGAAAAATCAGAGTATTTATCTTTTCACTAGAATGAATACTCATGTGATCCTATACCTGACCACAAGCTTAAAAACAAAGCATTTCCTTTGGAAAATACATCTGTGTTCTACTTTTAACCCAATTGCAGTGGAGAGTAAATTGTCTTGTTCTATTTTGAGCAAGGTGATTGTAACAGCAACTGCCACCTCATGAGTTGTTGGGGAGGAAGAAGTGGAGAGAAAGTTTAGTTAGACTTCAAAACTGGTTATAAGGAGGACATTCTTCATAAACAGAGGGCAACGTTCAATTCCATGAGATTCTTATCAGCTTCTCACCTAATGTGCAGGCACAAGCAGCTAGAAGACCTTTACCTCTGTGATCACGATATCCCAGCAATATTGAGTGAAATTTGTGGATGGACACTTTCAGTCTTCAAGGCTAATCAAATATTACCTTTAAAAAACAAAGGCACTTCAGCATAGTTCTGTTAAAATGTTTGTCATCCATAAATACATGAAGGGCTTAATGTATGCAAGTTCATGTTCCTCATAGTAGAAAGCTATAAATAGCTATTATCATTAACTATGGGAACAAATCACTAAGTTGACTGGAGTTTGTTAGTTCTTAAAGAAGAAACTTGGGCATATTAACTTTTCTAGACTTCACAGAGATCATGTTCACAGGGGAACTTCTTTGTCATTAAACTACTCGAATTACGCAGGCAAATCTGTTTCCTTTCCACTTAGGTTGCCCTCCTCATTCAGTATTTCAGTTGATTCCATAAAGTATCTCTTGAATGTCTGGTCTGACTTAACTGGCTTTCCCATAAGTGGCTGGTGACAGCTTGAGAGTCATTGTACTGTGATGCAGAAAATGACCCACTTTTAGTTGGACTTGTAATCAAGCAGGAATGAAAAAACAAGCCAACTTCTGCCAGTGCTGATTGCATGAAATCCAAACTTTTTGCCTCTTACAAAAGATCACTGCTTTTGATATCTAATCTTAAAATATGGGCCTTCCACATTATGGTCCATTCCATTCATCTTTGAAGTACTAACTTCTATACCTTTTAACCCTGCTCTCTCCTCTACAAGTTCATCCGCTTACTCAATACCACCATGCTCAAGAGATTTCTGTCTCGTCCTTTCTACGTCAGTCTTCCTTATTTGCCTTCTCTCCTTGCACATCTGTTTCCTTTCAGCTTTTCCCTTTTTGGTGCACATTAATAGAAGCTCCAGCTTTTGACTCACAGTTATTATCCTTTCATTTGGACACAACCATTTGGCTGTGCATCTAAAATTCTGAAGAAGCAGCTTGCAACCTTTGGATGTGACCAGATTGGTGGCTCCAAGAGTGCATGTGATTTGCACTGATGATGAAGTACGATATAGTTTTCATTTCTCAAGCTATTTTAGAATTCCAATTAAGATGCTCTCCTCCCTATCCCTACCCTCACGATTTTGCTTGAAATGTCTCTTTTAGTCAGGAAACCTGTTTCCAAACTTACAAACTCAAGTTCACGTGCCTGATGTGCAGCTAAGACTAGAACATTGAAACAGCAGTGCTTGGAATAAGGGAGGTTTATCGCTGGTTGATGAGCAAGGAGGCTGGAGGAAAAAATCCTCAAATATACAATTTCCCACTACGTAGGGAAATGGGGTTTCTCTTGGTTTGAGCAGCGGACTGGATAACATTGAAAGTTTTAAAAGTTCAAGTTGGTAGAGTCTGATGGGTGCTCTTTGCTGGATCATGGTGACATTTCAGTTCAGATTCAAGGCTGTGGCAGAACTGTACATCCCCTTGCTTCTGAATGTTGCCTCCTTACCATAAGCTGAGTGCTTCAGCTCTGTCTTCTGTGGCTAGATTTTTGGTCTGGGTCATGAATGATTATCTCGGGGACTACAAACAGTCTCTGGACTTGCTCATCGAAACAAAGTTATTCAAAACTCTGTATTTTCCTTGCTCAAAATGCGGAGGGTTTTTTTGTCTCATTGTTTCATCCCTGTAAGCACATGCTGCTGTTCTTGCAGGATAAGAAGAAACAGGAAAAGATCCCCATGGTTTCAAGACCTTTTCTGACAAGAAATAGGAGTCATTGGTTAGACTGAGATGGTGGTGAGTGATTTAACTTTAAAATCAATGAATTTAGAGGTAATATATGTACTCTGTGCTTGAAAAAAATTATTTAAGTGGGATGAAAGAGCTCTTCTGAGGCAGCCCTGGTTTCTCACCCTTGGAGGTAACTATGGCAGCTATGGCTACCAGGTTTGTATGTATCTCCACATAAGTAGTTCGATTAGTCAAACACACATAGATAGATGGATACATAGCTAGCTAACTAGCTAGATAGCTAGATATATAGATATAGATATAGTTATATATGTCTTCATTTTTGTTTTTAACAGAAGATGTAGTACAGCATAGTGCTGTTCTTTATCTTCTTTGTTTATTTAGCAATGGCATGGATGTACCTTAAAAGGACAATATACTTAGTGAAGTGAGTCAGACAAAAGAGAGGCAGACACCATATAATTTAATTCATGTGTTATAAGGAAAAAAGACTAATAGAATAATTAAATAAAGTTCAATTAAATGTTTGGATTTGAAGATGGTTAATGGAAGTGAAGGGAAAGTAAATTGGGGAAGGGGAAGTAATGGCATGATAAAGGTCTGACTTAGAATATAGTTGATGCACATGTTGAGCCTCAGGATAAACACCTGCAATTTACATGTTATTTTGCAATGTTAGTTCAGTAAAAGAAAGAAAGAAAAAGAAAATATTTAAGAGTCAGCATTCTTCCGTGAAGTGTTTCTAGAATAATACTTGAAAACTCTATTGTTTGAATGTTAACTCTCACCAAGTGAATTTCATATGCTACGACATGCTGAGAAAATCATTGTTACCAATAACTCCATTCTTCTGGCTGCCAAAAATAAAGCAATCTAAGTTTCAGGTGGAATCATTTTCATTAATACATATGAAAGTGAAACAAGTACAGTGACTTTCCTTGAATTAAAATGCATCACATGGAAATTATTTTAATAGTTGGACACATGAACATATGATTTTACCTTTCTAAACATTAATGCACATATGGCTACTAAACATTAGCTGTATTTTATTTTCATCTTGTATTATAGAAAATTTCCTGCCATTTATATTATTATTATTTGTCTTATAGTATAGACAAGAACAGCTAAAATGTTAGGAGACGTAAGTGTGCTGAATTATTTGCTTCCTGAAATGATGGGGGTAGAAATGGATTCAGGCAGCTAGCGTTTTTAGTAGTTGTGAACAGAACCTCATTGTTGGTCAAGGCAAGCAGAGTTGAAATTTGTGTTAAGGACCAGGATGGTCACAGGATCCATATTAAAAAATGGGAAACCAGACTAAAGAGAGGCAGAAGGAGGGGTTTCTGGGCTGTGGAAACCACTTTGGCCTTGTATCTCAGAAACCAGCTCAGGTGCAGAAGCTCCTTTAGAGATTGTGGTTGGGGGTGGCTGGAGTCGGGCTGGCTGAGGGTGGATCCTCCCAGCTCAGACTGGCCACCTGAGTGGAGGGCCCCGGCATCCATATAGAATGGAAAAGGCCTCAGTCTTCCTGATTGCTCAGAGCCACACCTTCGGAAGTGTTTACATTAAGGAAGCCATAGAAAACAGATCACAACTAGCGAACATCTACCAAGCCACAGGAATCTTCAGGCCCACTCCTCTCCACCAAATGGTCCTGCTCATTGCACAGAGACTGAACAGAGGGCCACCCTGCTCCTTTGAAACCTGGCCACGCAATTTCCCAGGTATGCCTTCAAATGAGTATTTTAAAATATGTGCAGCTGACAGTGAGCCTTCCTTCTTAAATTGACTGTAAAATAACAGTGAACTTTCTTGCTGTAGGTGGCAGGATGATGCCAAGTCCCCATTCCCAAAGATGTTTATATCCATATCTCTATGACTGTGACTATCTTAACTTAGCTGCAAAGAAGGATATGGGGGAGAGTAACCTGGATTCTCAGGGCCAGGGGAAGGGGCGGATCTAATCCCAGGAAGCCATGAAAATCAGAGAACCTTTCCTGACAGGTGGGAGAGAGATGTGATGAGGGAAGCAGGGTTAGTCAGAAGCAACACCCCTTGCTTGGAAAATGGGGGAGCAGCCTCTGAGGCTAGAAAGGGACCGGAAGTATTTTCCCCAGAGCTGCCAGAAGCGGGTGCAGCTCTGCAAACGCCTTGATATAAACCCAGGTGGCCTGGCTTCAACTTCTGACCTATGGGATAAATGTCTGATTTAAGATACACAACTTAACAAAAACAAACAAAAAGCCCAGTTAAAAAATGAGGAGAGGAACTAAAAAGACACTTCTGCAAAGAGGAATCACAAATGGCCATCAGGCACGTAGAAAAATGCTCAATGTCACTAGCAATTGGGGAAATGTAAATCAAAACCACAATGAGATCCCACCTGACACCAGTAAGAATGGCCACATCCAAAGACCGGGCAACAACAAGTGCTGGTGTGAATGTAGAGAGAAAGGAACAGTCTTACACTGCTGGTGGGATGTAAACTGGTCCAGCCACTGTGGAAAGCTGTGTGGAGGACCCTCAAACTAATGGAAATGGAACTACCATTTGATTCAGCAATCGCTCTTCTGGGAATCTACCCAAAGGAGACCTCAATACTTACACAAAGGGACACCTGTGCCCGGAAGTTTACTGAAACTCTATTTATATTTGCAAGAACATGGAAGCAACCCAAAGGTTCCAAGACAGACGAATGGGTGAAAAAGCTGTGGTCTATATACACAATGGAATATTACTCATCAATTAAAAATGACAATTTTAACAAATTTATGATACCATGGATGGACCTAGAAGAAATCATATTGTTAGCAGAAACAAGTCAGAAAGAAAAAGACAGAAACCAAGTGGTTTCAATAATATATGGGACATAGGAATAACAAACAAAAGGCCAGGAGGAAATGTCCAAACAAGCTAACAACCAAACTAAAGTACAGGATGGGGGTGGGGGAGATGGAAGGAAGCTGTCAGGGAGGGAAAGTGGTGGGTGGAATACACACACACACACACACACACACACACACACACATACACATACATATAAAATAAAAAACATAAGATACTCATTAGTGGGAATCTATTCCAGCAACGATAGCAAACACCTGTTATTCCTTGTGCAGATCACAAATCCTCCTCTCCTCCTTTTACACAGGGACCAGGTGAGAGTGTGAATTGGGTTCAGTCTTCAAGACCTGAAGGAGCTAGTCCCCTTACTAAATAATGTTTAGTAACCCTCTGCACATCCCCCGCCCCTTACACAGCATATATGTTATCATGAAATTGTCAACATTGAGGATGACACATCATTTGATTTTCAGAAAAATTAATTTTCCGGTTGCACCTTAAAAATCAAAAAGTGTCTGTGCTCAAATCCACATGCTAATACCAGGAGAACGGTATTGGCGAGGTGACTAGTGTGCTTTCCATTTCTATCTGAAAACAAAGCATGCAGATGAAAGACTTATTAGTAATTGTGGTTAGATTTCCAATGTTTTAGCTATCTCATGAAAAACTTCAATCATCTCTTAGGTAAGAATCTCCAAGAACACAAAATTCAGGGGCAATCATCTCCATTGCAGGTAACTTGCTTTATCAAACAGCTTTTAGAGCAGAAGTCATTCTCTAAAAGCCTAAAGAAAAAAAGAAATGTTTGTGCACACTGTGTAATGGATGCTGGGATTGGAAGAAAGCTAAATGGCAACTGTTTCCAGTGCTTCCTGTACCCACAGTGAAACACTGGTAATTTCACTGTGCAAGGGAAGTAAGGTATAGACAGACATTCCCTCAGTCATCAGTCCCAGCAACGTAAGCTGCTCTGAAAGGGCTCAACTTAGTATCGCTGAGGTGGCGAGCCCATGAATTTAAATTCTGTTTAATAATACTTACATGCTTGTGTATTGACATGTGCTCCTTTGTCAATCTCCGAGGAAATATGTATAAAAAATACACTCACTAAAGTTGGGAACTTTTTGTCATCAAGAAAAGGCAAACGTATGAAATATTGACAGGTCGACTTTATCCTTAATGTAAAAGTAAGTGATCGAAAATATCAAATTCTATTTAACAAAACTCATATCTATCTTTATTTTGCTTTTGTTTTATTTGTTTTATTTTATATTGTTATCTACCTCGGGGTTCTCTCAGCCGCTTATCACCTGTGAGTCTTTGTCTTAGTCTTTTGTGCTCCTTCCACTTCCACTTTCCCCCTCTTCCCCTCTCATGCTCTATGCTTCAGTTTTGCTGAGAGTTAGTTTAATTTGTCTGTTTGTATTCCCTTTATCCCTCATATAAGTGAGACTATTCAGTTTTGATCTTTTTCTTTCTGACTCATTTCTGCTAGCATGATTCCTTCTAGCTCCATCCATATTGTCATGAGTGACATGTTTGTCTTTTTTGATCAATTAATAATCTATAGTGTATGTATGCCACAGCTTTTTGTACCACTCATCTATTTTGGGGCATTTGAGTTGTTTCCATATCCCGGCTATTGTAAATAGTGCTGCAATAAGCATCTGGATACAGGTGTCTTTTTGGATTAGAGTTTTTGTAACCTTTGGGTAGATGCCTAGCAGTAGGATTGCTGGATCGAGTGGGAGCTCCATTTTCAGTAGTTTAAGTGTCCTCCACACAGCTTTCCATAGTGGTTGGGCCAGTTTGAATTCCCACCAGAAAGTGTTTCTTTCTCTCCACATCCACGCTAGTCATGCAGTTGCCCATTTCTTTTGATATGGACCATTCTTATTAGTGTAAGATGGTATCTTATTGTGATTTTGATTTGCATTTCCTGATTATTAGTGATGGTGGATATTTCTTCATATGTCTGTTGGCCATTTGTGTTTTATCTTTGGAGAAGTGTCTTTTCAGATCTTCACATTTTTTTGACTGGGCTTTTTGTCTTAGTTTTGTTGAGCTGTGTGACAAAACTCACCTCATTATAAGTGACAAGAAACTAATAGAAAGTTAGAGGAATATGCTGAGTGTTATTATTTTCCCACTATAACAACTATACATCAGATGTTTCCAACCACAGTATGGAAATGAATAAAATTTCTAACATCAAGGTGCCACTCAGTGCAACAGCATATTCAACTTATTCCCTCTGTACTATTTGCCCTAATTATGCCATTAACAGGTTGTCTTTTCCAGTTAATTTATTTTTTTTCATTGAAGGATTTCTTATATGCAACCCTATATTCCACTGAGCTCCAAATGCCTAACACTTAGTAGCTTCATATTTTAATAATCTTTTCTTGAAAGTATAATAGTGACACAAGAACAGACAATAACTTTATAACAGAGTATTTTAACCACAAAACTCCATCTGGATCAAAGAATAGAATATTTTTAGCTGTACAGACCACCCTCCACACTTCTATTTGTCACTTTCCTTTTATTCTCCACCTTTGTAGAAGAGCATTGTCTTTTGATTTCCAGCACTAGAGATAAATTTTGCTGATTTTTAAATTCTTTTAGTATTTTGTATGTATGTTATCTCAATTATCTTTCATCTTAATGGAATGATGCTCAAGATAACATGTTACTGCTCATAGCAGTCTTAAAACTCATTGTTACTCTTACTCCATCTTATGAATGTACCAGTTCTATCTTGTACATGTTGGTATTTATGAATATACCATTACACCTACTCTACCTTGATAGGCATTGGTGATGTGTTTTGTTCTTAGTCTTCACATTCATATATATCCTCGGATACTTACATGTCTGTTTTTGTGCCTATATTACCATGCGTGAATTTGTTTGAATTTTATCTTGTTAATTTACTCATTCTATTTGTGCATTGTGGTATTTTTTGTTATTAGTTGAATTTGCTTGATAGTTGAGCTTTAATGGCTATTCATATGTTCATTTAGACATAGTGAGTAAAGAATACTTAATCCAGATAGAACAGTGGGTTCCAGAATTCTGAAGGACAACCAGGCTTTTGAGTTGGAAGTGGAGGAAGAGATGTAGCAATATTTCCAGTAGCCGAAGGATATTGAGGTAGAGAGAGAGAGAGGAGAGGTTTAGATGTTTGATGGTCCAGAATATTGACCATTGTCATAAAAAGAAGCAAAGTTCTGGAAATATGGTGACTGCATAAGTATTTGTATCTGGAGCATAAAATTAAATGAGAGGAGAAATGAAAGAATAGAGGTGGAAGATGATTAAAGGTCAAATTGGGTATCGTCAGTAAGGAGAGGAACTCCATTATTTAGGAAGCAAACAAATATGTGAACTTGGATGTCATTGTAAATGGCATCAATTATTAAATAAAAATAATTTATACAAAGGAATGTGACATAAAAAAGATAAACTCAGGCTATTTGTGGCAGCATTTGCTAAGTAAAATAAGTTGAAAGGAGAAATAAATATCAGATGGTTTCATTTATTTTGGAATATAGAGACACCAAAGTAAGAGTCAGATGAAGAGAAACCTTCAGTACTGAATACAGATATGGGTATGCAGGGGTGGGGGTGTGTGTGAAGAGGGTCATGGAAGAGCCCAGTGATGGATTGTTGGTGGTGGGAGAACTGTGACCACACATGAGGGGATAAATCATAGACTGTGCAAAAATGTCAGCAATATTTAAAAAAAGTATTTAATTTAAAAGTTTTTAAATAAAATTGGAAAATATAATAATTGAATAGCCTTGAATATCAAAAGAATATAAAGCATTTGCTGTTCCTGAATTATTAGATTAATTTTGCTTATTTTGGCTACATGCAGCACTTGTAACTTTCAGAATTCTGTGTTTGGGCAGGAAGTAGACAGATTTAGATCCCATTAATGATTAATACGGTTTTAAAATTGAATCCATGATTCATTGTTTGTACATAAGTGAGCTCTAATATCATGAATGAATAATACAAAATATTACTCAATGGAATTCACACTCGTTCTATGAATAAATGTTAGACAGCTTTTGTATAAGCCACACAAATTACTTCACTCAGAAAACAGTTTACAAAAAGGAAAACTAAGTGTAGGACAATAAATTAAAATTATGAAAATAATGGAGTTGTATGTTTGAAGAATATTTTGACCAGTCTTGTTCTAGAAACACTATGACTTTTAAGTTATTGTGATCCTTTGGTTCAATTATAATAGTCAATTATAATAGTCAATTATAAAAGATTCATGCTCTCCAAAAAGTTATCTACGTTATCTGGATCTTGTTAGCTCTCTATGTGAAGATCACAGGGATTTTTGAATTTTTAAAGAAAGGAAGCGTGACATAAAGTTTGCCATTTTAGTTGGTGGTTCAGTTTTCTAATTGCCACTTATTTTCTGATTTATTCTTTGTATTTTCCAATATATGGAGTTTTCTTTTTCAGTTTTTGGTAATTTTTGTTGAAATAGCAATAATGTTGCTTTCTAACATTAAGTAAGATCAGGTGTACGTCACTGAATAAGCCACAAGTGTGTCTAGTGCACCAATCTCACCACTAAAAGTCAATTTTAAATGATGACCTGCCCTACTTACTGACTATTCCACAATGTCAGCAATGGACTTGATAAGATGAAATTCTAGGGTTTCCTACAAAATTCTATCATTTCTACATTGTGTCATGGAAATATTAAAAAGTCAAATGTATCCGTTGACATGAGCCTGAATTCAAAGAATTCATAAAGGCACATTTTCTCATGTCCTTAAAATTCTTCACTGGTAAATAAATAGCTGATACTTAATTTTAAACATCTGTAAGTTCAACATGTGTGTTTTTGCCTTCAATTGTTAGTGAAATAGTTCTTTATCTCAAAAAGAAGTGGAAGAAAATGATTCCTTATTCTGACTTATACCAGAAAAACAGTCACAGCTTTGATTTTTTTTTTTTATTAAAGAACTTCATATAATAAGTAGAAGTGGCTTCCAGTGACACATGGCAGGGCTGTTTCTTATGAAACATCTCTTTGAGTTTGTTTGTCAAGCAACCACTCCATTCTCTTTGCCAGACCTCACATAGATGCCTCCTCAGAGCCCTCTCCACACTTGCCCTGTAATCTCTTCTGTAACCACAAACACATTTAAAGTTTTTGGACACATGACACTTGAAAATGCCCCTGACTCAGTTCTTTGCCTTGATGTCCCATCTTTCTCTTCCATTTTACCCAGATGGAAGCATCCTTGCAACAGAACACAGCCACACAGAAAGCAGGACCTTGGCTTTTATTGGTGAAGATATTTATTCCACCTGCACCGTTTTCTTCCTTAACAAGGACATGCTGGAATCTTGTGATTTAACACAGAAACTATCTCCCCTTTGCTTTCCATCTCTGACCCCAACTCCATCTGCTCCATTTTCTCAATAAAACAATCTGCTATTCATTATTTAAAATCAGTAATTTAAAAATTATTGAGAAATATAATTTATGCCAAAAGTTCATAACATGCTGAGTTGGAGGCAAAGGGCAACAACAACCGCTGAGCATATTGAACAGCAACTTCCTGATGGCTTCTGTGCTTTCCTTCCCAAGTCAATCACCCATCCCACTTGTTCTAGCATTTTCTACCTCCATTATCTAATTACACAACCCCATTAAACCTAGCCAGCTTTGTGTACTTAAACATCATATGTCTAGGAATCATATTTAACTATCTTCTTAGACATACTTCTTCAGGCCATATTATGCTTCTAACAGCCAACTGATTAATGTGCAAGCTATTAGTTTGTATTTTTCTATTTTATTAAATATTCTGCTGTAATTCCCCACTCTAGATTGATGTACAGTTTGATCATTTTAGTATTTTGCTATCATGACCGCAATTACTGTTTACTCTGGCAATTTCTGGATCCACAGGACAGAGATTCTGCGGTTGTAGTTGCAGACTCCCTAGTGTAGATGCTGCATTCAAGAGGAGTTTAATTACAAAGAAGTTCCTAACATCCCTGTGCTGGGGAGCATCAAAACTCCCAAGACCCAGGTTACACCCTTTGCCAGTTAAATCAGATTAGATCAAGGTGGAGCCAGTTATCAACAGCTTCACAACACCCCTCCTCGAGCTGAACTCCAAACTGAGTCAGTCCCCAAACCCACAGGTTTTGAGCTGTTGTTCTCTGTAGGTGATGCCAAAAATGTTTCTCAAGGCACTGTGGGCCTTTTCCCTCTCCAGCAGCAAAACGTGAGTGCTTATGTTGTTGTTTATCTGTACAAAAATGTGATGTTAATTAATTTGCAAATGTCCCATGGGTAGAAGAAAATTAGTATTTGCATGGTGTCTTTGGTATTTTCCTGGTAGTTGGTGAGGCTGAATGCCTGGTCTGCTCTCTCTGCCACAGTTTCTGTTTGGTTCTTTGGCTAAAGCCTTTGTGTGTTTATGTTTGATACTATATGAGTTAATTTTTCTATCTAGTGATTGGTAGTGTTTGTACTATCTTGCAAATTCTTTGATAATTAGTCCACTCTTGCTGCCCCTGCGAAGTCTACCTAACTCCAAGACTGATAAGCAAGCACTTTCCCCTCCCAAATTATAAACTTTATAAATTTTGTAGAGATAAAAGCATCTGTTGGGTTGATAATTTTTCCCCTTAATTCACAATGTTGTGCGATATGCTGCTTTTTAACTGGATTATCCATGTGCTCATTGAATAATCTGTGTTCAAGCCATGTTATTGCAAATGGACAGCTAGATTCAATTTCCTGATGTTTGTTTAGTAAATTTGCACCTGTTTATTTGGAGGTTATGTCTCTCTCTGTACTTTTTATCTGTTTAGATGTGGTATTGCTTTTGTCCAGATTTATTTTTCACAAATTAAAAAGATGTTACTGCAGAAAGCATTTCTGTATTTTAAGAAAACGACTTCCAGACAGAATGATTCTATTTAAGGCAGCATGAATAGTTAACTGCATTATAGGAAGCATCCTATTTTACCAGAGATTAGTTTTCCACTTATAACTGTGGAACCTTCAACAATAAATATGCCAGGCTTGTGGTGGTATTTTCTGAAAATCAAACAAAGGAAAATAGTTTAAAAAATACATTTCAGTGAGAATTTTTTCATTTTTTTGGTCTTCAAAGAGCAAACAAGGCTATCAACTGGTACATTCCGAAAAAACTCTGTAGAAGAAACTTGAGAGAAGTTAAAACTGTAGATGGTGGCACTACATGTCTGATTTGAAACTTTGTCCCTGCTGCTTACTGGCCGTGTTTTTCAGAAAGTGTGTTTTACCACTTTCCTCGTTTGCAAAGTATGCAAGACAATAGTATCTGTCTCATTGGTTTGCTGTGTAGAATGAGTTTATATTTGCAAAGCATGAATGGTACATGTTCTGTAAGCAAGATTGCCAAAAGACTAATAAGATATAGCATTTCCGTGACCCTTTGTCTCCCACACCCCATAAAGCCAGCACCACTTTCTCAATCCTCACTGAGACAAGCTCAAATCTATGACTCTTTTCTCTTGGTCATGTTCTAAAGTCATAGATGTAATACTGTAATTTTTTTCCTGGTACCAAGATAAGTTGCTTTCCAACTTTGTTTTCTGGTTTTGTTAATTTAGAGGTAAGGTTATTTTGTCATATTTTCCCTTTCTGTCATCGTTGAATGATATTAGTTCCCGGTGGCTATTCTCCACTTCTCCCTGATGGTCATTTTCACCACTTCAAATTGATGACAGTCTCTGATGCTGATGGGTAATGACTTGTTTAGCAGAGACCAGTCCTTGTGGTCAAGGCTGTGCCTCTACTCCAACTCCATTTTGTTCCTTTCCAAATAGGGGAGGACTTTGTGAGCTGTGGAACGATGCTTGATATTAGTAGCTCTGATAATTATAGATGTCGCTTCTCATTTGTCAGTTTGATTCCAGTACAAAACCCACCTAAGAAGCCTTTGTCATAAATAATACATAGGAGCTAATAACATACACACCAAACTGAGTAATAATAGCGTGTGAAATATTGTCTAGGTTTGATGAAATTTCTGTCTAATATACATGGAAATGAAGATGTTTATTCCCAGGCACTACTTGCTCTTTTTAGTTTAAACGAGTACACACATTTGTTGACCATCAAAATGGTGATATTCCTTTTTACCTACTGAATATCTCCGACTAGAAAGATGTCACCATGATAAAGGTTTCTGGTTCCCAGAGAATGTCTCTGTAACTGAGTTTTACAAACTCACCCGAAGGCATCTCTGCATGTATTTCATCCCAGGAATAGAAATACATCACATGAGAAATACCTTACTGCATTAGGCACTTCAGACTAAGGTATAATTATCTTCCATTGTCTCTTTTCTGAATTAAAAACAATTACAGCTCATCTATAAAAACTCCAGAAATTTCTACTTAATGGTAAAGGTCAGTGAAAGAACTGAAAGAGAAGTTGTTTGAATAAGAACCTGCTTGGCATAGAAAAATAATCAAAACTTTCTATGACATGCCAACCGTTGCAGGAAAAAAAAATTGTTCTGAAAATGGGAAACAATGAAACGTCATTATTTCGATTCTTACATGGTACATTATACTATCAAGTCTTTCACAAAGCGTTTCACCAAAGTCCATTTTAATCTTCGGTCTTGATTTTAGTATTCTTGCTGTAGATCTTGATGATGTGCTACTTTCTTTATTCTCAGCCTAAAGAATGGAGTTAAGAACAGCCAGGAACACATCTGACATATACAGAAGCCAAAGACATTAACCAGTAAAGTTCCTTAAGTGAAAAAAATTGTATCATAATCCCCTTGAATGAACCTCTTAGTCCACATATGGACAGTCACCGGGGTGGAGCATGCATTCCTTGGTTCTTTGAGATACCATTATCTTAGGTGTTTAGTTAAACACAATTTGTCCTTCTAAGACAAACTTTAAAAATCGGATACAGTTTTCTCTTCATAACACAGATTGTCTTCTCTTTACAGATACACCATAGCTTTTGTTTCAACTAAGCATTTGTTTCAACTAGACATTGTGAAATGGATCAGGGTCTCCCAGTCCCTTTCATTTTTAAAGCCAAAAACATTCAGTGTAAAGGTCTTTTAGCCTTCTCATCACACAACTGCAGGTTCTTTCAATCAAGCTTTTCTTTCTTTCTTTCTTTTTATGAGTCCAAATCTCACTATGTTGCCCAGGGTTGTCTCCAACCGGCGGACTCAAGTGATCTTATCTCAGCCTTCCAGGTAATGGGATTACAGGTGCACGGTACCACACCTGGCTCTCAATCAAGCTTTTCTGACTCCACACCCTTCCCTCCATGGAGTTGTGATTAGTGAGAACCTCCCAAGAGGAACTTTGATGGGGCTTCCCCAGAATTAGCAAGTTTGTTTCAAAATCAAAGTATGTGAAGAGCTTCTTCTTGATTCTATATTTTCACTTGAAATTCATTTAAAGATACATGTGAGTTAATATACAGTTTCACACATATACATTTAAAGCAGCAAAATGAACAGGACAGCTATGAACATTTGTTTTATATGGATACATACAGCAATCATGGAAGTAAGCTCAGAAGGTGAGAGAAGTTTTTGTGCTGTGGTCAATGGGCAGATTCTTATATTCTGAAATAAGAGCAGTGTCGATTTGGTTCATGTGATAATGGTAAATAATCTATGTACAATACTGAAGTTTTACACACTTGTTTTTCTCCAATCGTGTGTTTGTCCAACGAAAACAATAGCAAGATTAATTTAGCAAAACAATTCTAATAAATGCAAAATAAAATTTTTGAAGTATTTTATTAAGAGTGAAAATAAATTAGTGCAGATATCAAGACTGAGATAAATTCCCAACCATATTTAATCTTAAGGAACAGGAAAAGGAGTCTAATTCTCTTCTCTAATTCCAGCTGACCTTTGGACTGAATTTAAAAAGCCAAAATCATGAATAAAGAATTGACAGAAAATAGAATCCCTATTATTAAATTTCAATTTTGCATGTGAGTTTCTATATGCCTCAGCTGGAATCAGAGGCAATGGTACAAGTGATTTTTTAAAGATAAACATCTTTTATTATAGTTTAATCCTGAAGTAAAAATAAGATTACATTTAGCAAATTTCGATCAATGTTTGTAAAAGCTTGTTGATTTAATGTCAGATTTCTGGGAGCTAAAACTGAATTTATCAAACTTGTCCACATTTGTTCTCAAATGATTTTCATAGCTCTAACTTAGCAAAGTATTAACTTAGATGTCACATGTTGATTTATAAAGAATAACTCATAGTCTTTTTCAAATGTGTGAATGCTTTATAGATAAAATTTAACATGGAAGTTCTGGGTTCACTTGAATAAGGTTTTTGTTTGGATTGATATTTGTTTTACATATGTTTTGACATAAAAATACATCTAGAGGAAATATAGAAGTAATGATTTGTAATATTTTAGACATTAAGTTTCTTAAAAGTTACCAATTACCTTATGGTTACAAAGAGTAAGACTTATAATTGCTTCTTGATTGAAAGTTATTTTTAACTCCTGCAGGCTTTGTAAAATACAGGGAGGTAAATACAGTGTTTATAATTAAGCATTTTCCTCTAGGATATACATTTTAGGTGGAATATCTGAGTATGAACTTGTACATGAATGAGAAAATCTAAATTCAAAACGTTAAGTCATTCTATGTCATTCAGATACAAGTGAAAGGCATAAAAGTCAGTGGCTACATAGGAGTCACATTTAACTATTATGACAATTGTCAAAAATAACTCTTGTACCCTTTCTGAGAAAGTTCCACGGGGAGACCATACTTTATAGTTTTATCCAGACATTCAAAGCAAGAAATGATTAGTAATATTTTCCCTTTATTTAGTGATGAATTTTCCAAAAACATTTTTTTTCACTTTCACTTTGAAAGCACAATCTCCCTGACTGTCTTGAATATAAAAACTAGAGTGGGGTGGAGGGAAGTGAGAAATCTGTGTCATTGAGATTGTCTAGTCCAACGGCAAATGGTAAATGTTAATTTTATTGGGGGGGGGGGAGGAGAAAAAGAAGTGGCCTTGAGATAGACCTGAGATTTTTCAGGGAAATGGAAAAATCTCTTTACATGAGACTTAGATCCAGATACTTACAGGATACAGTTACCTCACCTTCTGAATCAATCATCCCATGGTTGTAAAATGGCTATTAGGAGGAAGCGTATCTTAGTCTAAAGCAGTGGTTTACTGAATTAACAGAAAATAAACCAAAGAAGCTAAAACAGATTTTTTTGTCCTTCTATACTTGCTTGCCAGTCATAACTGATGCTGAATAGATAAGAAATGCAAATTGTTTTTACCTAAAGAGAAGTGTTTTCTAGTACAGGACACAGGCATTGAAATGATATTCATGTTTATTGAAGTTTTATGCCTAATTCTTCAGTGATTTTTCTAAAAACAATCACTGATAATCCATACTTGATATGGTCAATATCTTTGTAGAGAGGAGAAAAGACCAAAGGGAAGTGACTGTGTGAAGGTGGGTTAGATTAGAAGGATGATTCTAGAAGTTAAGGCAGGCAGAAACTCCCCAGAAGCTAGGGTATGGCAAGGGAGGGTTATCCCCTGGAGACTTCAGGCAAGGAACCAATCTCATTGACACATTTATTTCCACTACCTTCTCTTCAGAATCGCAAAACAAAACAATTCTGAGCATTTGGTGTGTTGCGTTGACTTTTTCTTATGCGAAACTGACCCAGAAAAGGGCTGTCATGGGAAACTAACTCATTGTGAGTAAAACAAAGCTCCACACAATAGTGGCAGTTACGTCTGTCTCTTCAGTGTCTTCTCTGAGTGGGGGAAAGAACTCTTCTTGCCCTTCACCTCTGGTGCCAGAGCTTGACATGACTCTGAAGTTACATCGAGTCAAGTTGTGAGGATGTTTGATATGAAGTGGATTTTCTAATAACTGAACCCATCTGTTTTTGTTTTGAGTTTGGGAGCTACGGAACCTAAAACCATCCTTTAACATCACCCATATTTTTTCAAGTATTTCAAGGAGTACATTTTCTGTGCTTTAAATCTTTTGCTCAGGATGCTTGAAATGCAAAGGACTGATGGTGTTCATCATGTATTAAGGGATGTAATTGTATCATCATTACAACCACAGATACACACCTCTGTTTTGTAAAGCTTTTTGAAAGAAGTCTGTTTGTCCCAACAAGTATTATGATAAAATCTTTAGGGATAGTGTGAGGAAGCTTACATCGTAAAATAAATTCGTGAAGGGTGTTTTGAGTTATAGGAAGCTGTTGCTAGACTGTGAACAGCAGGGAGGTCAAAATTTAGACAAGCCTTTGATCAGCTCTTGGTACATATAATGGCTTGAACAGACCTTGTTCTGCCTAAGCATTAGCTCAAATTGATTTATAATTTGGGTCACAGTTGGGAAAAAAAGAAATGCAATGTGGTTTCTACCCTCAGTCGCAAGGTTATTTGTTAACATCTAAAACAAATAAAAAATCATTCCCAAAATGTCACATGTAACATACGTGGCTGTGGAAGTACAGGCAAGCACATCAAAGCCACCACTACCTCTCATTGTCTTTGGTCCCAGCACCTGGCTCCCTACAGCGTGGCTCATCGAGATGAAAATGTGAAGTATGAATGTGCATCTCTGTTAACGACCAGATGGCGTTCCTTCACATTTTTCCATTCTTCTGTTTGAGATTCATGATATGGTCTTACTACATTAATCTCTCATGAAAGATGTTCAAATTAAGACAAGCAGTTATGTTTGGGTGTGGGTGTGGGTGCATGGATGTGACTATGTTTATGTAAGAAAAAGTCTTTGTTTACAAGTATTTCCCTATAGGCTTACTTGGGGAATGTCTGACTTGTGATCCACCCCCTGGATGAATATGTAGTTTAATATCAGTCTCTCTAATCGTCTCTTGCCTTCATCTGCTCTTCTGCTTCGTTCTAAGGTTATGTGTTTTGACACTCCAGCTGCCATTAAAAGCCTTCGCTGAGCTCACAATAAAACAACCTGTCTTTGAGAGCTAGAAGTTTTAATAATCTGTGTCTTCTTCCCCTCTTTGGATATGTGCTCCTTGTTCTTCATCATGACTGGAAGCACTCAGCAGTGAGAGAAGAGTCCTCACAGACACTGCACATCCTATATATCACCCTGGTAAACAATTACCAGCTTATCTGGGAATGGGCGAAGATGCATAAAACCCAGGGGCCTTGAAGGAGGCAGTTAATTATGTGTACACTACTCAGGTTATCCTAACTTTTCATATTTATAGCAGATGAAAGTTATTTATCAACAATGCTAGATATTAGCTATCAAAAATGCATTTGATTCATATTAGTCTTCTGAGTTGGGGTTGGACAGACCTCGATTTAGATAGTGAATACTAAGAATGGCAAACAGAATATTTTGTTGCTTCCTGGCTATTTTCTCATTGCATCAAAACATATGTTCAGCCTTTCACAATGTTTTCTCCAACTTTTTGCTTCCTTTTTAATTATAAGATGTTGTTAGCTATACAATTTCATAGTAAGTTGCTGTTTGGAATTTTAACACTCTACATTAAGGATATATTTTTGACTTTTACCTTTTGAATTGTCTATTGCTATGAACAATGATTACAGGGGTTTGTGGGTTTTTTTGCAAAAACTTAGAATTTTAATAACTAAAGACTGCTTAGAAAATATTGCATGTAATGATTTCCATCTATTTTTACGTTGAAATTACTTTATTGAATTCCAGAAGAACAGTCAGTTTAAATTTTTATGGGTTTTAAATTTTAACCATTTACCAAATTGCTATATGTGATTTCTCAGATTTTAGGTACATCATTGCAGAGAATCACATATAAAGATCAAATGTGTGATTCAAAATAAAAGTACTTTTATTCTTTAGTTGCAGTGTTTCTTCTGATGACAATTGAATTAATGTTACCTAAAAATAATTAAAATGGCAAATGAATGAGTGAAAAAAAATTATCCAGCATAGTATCACTTATTGCTAACTTGAATCAGCAGTTCGGTGTAGTAAGTACTTGTGTACATTCATGTATGTGCATCTGTGTCTATATGTATTAAATGTATTCAACATTGTGTCTATACGTATTAAATGTATTTGATATTAAATTAGCATTAAATTAGAATTAAATTGAATGTATTTAATACATATACGTAAATGTCTATATGTTTTAAACTTGGGACTCTAGTAACTACTTTTAAATGTTTACTTATGGGAGGAGGTAACAGTCAAAGCTAGTCAAAGTAGCCTGTAACTGCAGATTCTGAACACACTGATCAATAATAATTATGTCTTTAGAAGATCATCTCTTACTTTTTAACTCCATTCTTTGACAGCATTTTGAATTCACCAACAGTTTGGTGGTTTTAATAGCTGGAAAACACATTCACAGATGTTGATCAACAGCAGCTCAAGTCATTTGAACTCCTTCCTTTAGGCTTCACTAGTGTTGAAAGTTTCCTTTGAGGGAACGATGGTATCACTACAATCACAGGAATTAGGAAGATGTGATGTGTAATGGAAGCAGATTCTAGAGCTTTCCTTACCTTCTAAACATTAACCACGGACTTGGTCCCAGTGTAGATTTGGATTCATTCATTGCGGGGTGGGCATTGCCATTGAACAAGCACCCAGCTGTTATTGATCCTGCTGGTTCAAGGACTTCATTTTAAATCAATAATCCCAGATAAGGAGTCCTGCAGGCAAGACCCTGGAACTTCCTGTGTGGTCAGTTCTTCTAGCCAATTGTTGAATCAAAGTGCGGTGATAATTCTTTTGTTATAAACTGGAAACACTCTAGTTAGTTGGCACAGATGGTATAGTATAAAACATGGGTGTTAGCCCTGGCTGTTACGGTTTACAAAGGAAGTCTTTGCATAAGTGAATTGTGATGAAGCCTCAGGAAGATGCAGCTGTGGTCACAGTCGCCCTGGTAGATACACCAGAGAAGGTTCCATTTATCTGGCAGGACTTCGTGCTGCATCAATAGAGCACAGCTGAGATCAGGGCCAGGGGAGCTTTAGGGAAACTTGAAGTCAGTGTATCCTCCATCTCAATGGCATTCAGAAGTTTATCACAGTCAAGTGTCACCTCTCAGTCTGTATGGCACTTGCAGTTTTGGCAAAACTAAGTCGATTACTTCTGACACTTTATTAGAAAACCAACACTGGTGTCTCTGTGAGTACAAATAGGCCAATCCACAGGGAATGGTGCCCAGGTGTTTTGGCTAGACATCAGTCTGGAGTCCCTGATCCTTCCAGATCTAGGACCTTATCCAATGTGGAACATGGCGGCTATCGCACATCTTGCCAGCACTCGAGTGTGACATACTTAAGCAGATGTTTCCATTTCGTGCTGATAACAGACATGCAGTTTAGGTTCTATTCTCCTAAGTCCAGAGTCAGTGAATTAAGCTACTGATCCTGAAAGGACGCCATTAGGAATAGGTTTTGCTTTGCACATGCTTGTGCTTTTAGGAATGCAATAGACATTCCTTTGTTCACTTATTCATGCCATCACTTATTCAATTGTTCATTCATTTGCTTGTTGTATATTTGGTTTTTGTTGATTCATTTCTTTTTTTGTCTTAAGCATCACTGGCTTCCTCTGTAGGGCACATAGGTCTTCCCACATGTCTCAAGATGACAGCTGAATAATCTTTGAGGAGGAGGATTGTTACCAAAGAAGTGGTGCGGCAGTTGTGTTCATTTAGAAGGAATCTTAGTTTGTAGATCTCAAAAGGATGTTCTTCCCCAGGTACACGCATTCTATAGGTGCATTATGTCTAGATAGAATGTGTATGTTTCATGGTCAGAGATGTTCAGATGATGCTAAATTGAGAACTTGTATCCAGACCTAAGAAAATAGGCCTCTAGGGAGAAATCATCAGAAACTTGTCAGAGGTCAGTCAGTGTGGTTAGAGATCTGCCCACCGCAGGACTGAGGAGTGAAGTGAGGTTGTGTGGATGCTGTGCCATTGATGTGCAGACCCAGTCTCTGGCCTGCTCTGCCCTGTTTCCAGCTGTTGTCTCCATGACTTTTAAGGGTATGTAAAAGGGTCCAGTTGCACATTTACCATTGGAAAGGTGCATTATATAAAAAGGAAAATATGGAAACAAATGTTCATCAAATTGGATAAAAGTGTAAAAATAAAAATTAGCCATTTATGAAAATGGTGATAAATAAATTCATAATTGTTTTTTTTCTTTTAAGGGCTATCACTTTATCTTTCATAAGATACAACATATAAACTTTTGAAAAATTTAACAGAGGATGAGAGGTGTATTTTTGAAAGGCAAAGTTTGGACTTTCAAATCCGCTGCTGAGCTATACAATATTAAAGAAGAATAACAATATTAGAAAAACAGTAATCTTGGTATTTCTTTGGCATTCAGAAGCAAATATAAATAAATAAAACATTGAGATAAAATACTGAAAGAAATGTCACCAGTTTTTTTTTTTTTTCCTATGCAAAGATTATTTTTAGCTTCTCATGGATAATAATTCTGGGTTAGGAACAGTCAAAACCTATTTCTGGGAATTGATTAACTTGTAAGTACCTTAAGACCTTTGCCCCCATCATGCCCTTCTATTGGCCGTGTTTTACTGCCCCCACCAAGAAGTGGGAGAAGACTGTGGGTCAGGTTTTAGACATAAATACATAAACAAGCAACAGAGAAAACTCATGTTTATCCATTTGACACCTATTGCTATTTTTGATGAAATGTCTACTAAAGATGGTTGACAAAGTGAATTTTCAGATGTTTTATGACTATCAATTTGAAATTAGTGGATGGCAGTATTTAAAGTCAATTTAGAAAAAAGATTATATAATATGCAAATATATATCTCACATTTTCCATCAGTAGCGCTAAGAATTCAACTCAAGTGAATGTTCCTACCTGTGGTTTGAGTCTGCACATAGGAACTCAAGCATCTGTTGTTTACAGCCAAGATATTTTTACTCAGAGAATATTAGCAAAGTTAGTACTTCTAAAAAGTAACTTAGTACAAGTTGTGAAAAATTTTATTTTATACTACCATATCATTTTATGCCTCTCAATAGCAGAGAAACTGTCAAATTATTTCCAAAACTCTTGATGGATTTTTTTCTTATGACAAGGAGGAATTTGCCTAAGCCATGCAAAGTTTCAATATACAATATTAATTCTGATGAGCAAATGAATGAATTTGGGCACAGAATTTCTAGCTATAATATGAACTTTTAAATATGTTAGCAAGGAAATGCTGTTTGAATAAGGGCTGCAAGTTAAAAAAAAAATCAGCAAGTAAGCATTGTGCTTATAAGGAACTGCAATTTCTCCAAAGATCACGAGGCATATACACACAGGAGGTGTGTAGATCTCTGCATCCTCAGGCTAAGAATATCCAGGGACCGTGTGATATTGTTGTGGTGTAAACCATGAATCATGTTGTGTGACATCTTTTGCTTCACCTAGAAACAATACTTATGTGATTACTTTTTAGCTTTATTGAGATATCATTGATACACAGCCTTGGTGAAGCTTAAGTTACACAGCATTGCTGGTTTGATGAATTGCTGCACAATCCCCACAGTAATATTTAACAACACAACCTGCTGGATTAACTGTTCCTAAACATGTGGCTAGAGCACTGCTATTTTCTGTGACTATAAAACCAATTATCCCAACCTGAGTGCCTTAAGATGGTTGTTTATACGTTGCTCAGATTCCAGTGTTAGAAATTGGGGAGGGTTCCGGAGTATCCATGTGATGCATGATTCTGGGACCTCACTGGACGGCACTATGGGGTCTTCTGCATCCTCGCTCCCTCAGGTGAGAGCAGTCCTCCTGCAAGAACTCCAGTAGCCAGATTTAGGTGGCCGTGGTCTGTGTCTGCCTGTGTTGAAGTCTCATAGTCTCTCCAAGAAGATGGCTTCAGAGGAGCCAGCTATTGATGATATCGCTCAGAACTGTAAGCTCAGACATCCCCATTGTGTGAGAAATTCAGCTGGAACCTGTCTCAGCTTTTCTCACCTGCCCTTACAAGCTGCAGAATACCACTTCCATGGTGTGCTCCTTGTTAGAAATAGAGGGTTCAGTGTGGCCCATATTCCCAGGGAAGAAGATTAGACTTGTCTTTTTATGTAAGGTGGGTCAGAGATTTTGTGGAATGTTTTCAAGCTCTCATACATTACTAAGAAAATTCACATATAATCACCCCAAAAATGGGAACAAAGACATTGTTTTTCAGTCTTTATAATGTGTGTTCTTTTTCACTCCACTGAATAAAGAAAAGTAATTGCACAACATCACTGACAATCTTGAGATAAAAGAGAAAGGCAAGTTATTTTGAGAGCAGAAAGCTGTGATTAGATCATGCACAGAGAGAGGGATACATTTCAGTTGCTCTTTCCTAATATGACTTGGATGGGAGGAAGGGTGTCTAGCTTCTGTGAGAAAACTTGAAACATTTCAAGGAAAGCAGGGACCTAAGAAATTAGAAAAGTATTATCTGATCTATATTTTTGCTGTTACCTTGAAACACTGATTCAAACATCCTCCTGGGAGGAAACAACACTGATTTTCCTTTACTCATTGTTTATATATCTATATATATCTATATAGATATAATATATTATATCTATATAGATATATATAGATATATAAATATATCTATATTATATATAGATATATAATTATATCTATATAGATATATATAGATATATATAGATATAATATATTATATCTATATAGATATATGATATAATATATATTATATAGATAATATATAGATAATATAATATCTATTATCTATATTTATATAGATATATGATATAATATATATTATATATCTATATAGATATAGATAATAGATAGATATATACATAATATCTATCTATATCTATATATAACAGATACATGCCTACTAATTTGTGGCCTGCAAACTAGTTTCTCCTGATCTTTAGAGATAAATTCCCGTAAAACCTGAGGGTAACTGGCAAACAGAGCAAGAATTTGTCTCCAAAGACAGACATCCCTGTGACTCACTTTCACAGATCACAGACTTCACCTTTACCTCATGAACCGGACAATAAATGATCACCTGTGACCTTCTGAAGAGGACAATGTTGATTCATATCCTGGTCCCTCCTAAATTGTGTCCACTGAATTATTTGGTTAATTTTTATCTTAATCAATACAAGCAGGAATCTGTAGAAAGTGCCACAATGATAAAGAAGCTTGAAAATTCAAAATAGCCAAAAGAACTGCAAGAAACAACTCTAAGCACAGAGATTTGTATTTTCACATATCATAAAAGACCATGAAAGCAATCATATGCACAGGGGTTTGAATGATAGCTTAGGTAAATTAATAATCATTAAGTAAGTTGTTAAAAGGGGGTATCATAACATAAAAGGAACACTTTATTGCACAAATATTAAAGGAAGGCCTAAAGTAGCTAAATACAAAGTTAGCAGGGAAGTGGCAAGCCTATTAAATGAGAATCATTTATTTTTTCCAGGTTACTATACACACACACACACACACACACACACACACACACACACACACAAAACATCTAATGCATTATGCCTTGATATTTTAAGTATCACAACTTTACCCTAGTTTTAGTTCTGGTAAAAGAGCTATGTATACAGATAGTCACCAAATATGCAGCTGTTTGTCAACTTCTTTCATATTTCTTTTAAGTCAACTTAAAAACATACTTGCCATATCAACTTTTTTATTAAATGCAATGGTTGATAGTTAAAATAACTTTAAAGACATTCATATTTCAAATAGCACCTCTGATAAAAAGGTAGATCCTGAATCTGTTTGCCATTTAATTGTGAGAATGGAGACCAAGAAGTATGACATCCCCCAATGTAAAGTATACAGAAAACAAAAATGAAATTGGAATATTTTACTCTAAACTATTAAAGAAATTAAGTTTGCTTTTTATACTTTTCAATTGATCAGATGATGTCACTGTTAAATACTGAAATGAAAATGAGTAAATATAAACTTATGCAACTGTATATCAAAATATATAGGAATATCTATATACATTCAGAAAACATGAAGGGGGAACTATTTTTACTATATGTCCAGTGATCCATCTAACCTTGAAAACAACCTTATAGGTACATTACCAAAAGATAATTCAGCTAATTCCCTATGAACATGCATGTGTAATGTAATACTCCCAATTCTTTATGAATTTTGCTTAAAAAATACATTTTCTCTAACAAGAAAATAGCTCACATTTTTAAATAGCTGGGCTTTCTTCAATGTTCAAATTACCCTACCTAATGGCATCTAAATCTCTTCTTAAGCATGTGAATTTTCTATTGCCTTTAAAGTAGTGACATTATCTTCACATGGAAATAAAATGCTGCAAAATTTGGGTGTTTTTCCTTCAATAGTGTGTGAAAAAATTGGTAAATGTCTTTCTGCTTCAATGTCAGGTTTAAATTTCACTGACATTTTAGTGTTCAAATTTGGTACAATGTTAACACATCCTGGTGTCAACATGTACGGTGGAATCCGTGACAGGGGCAACTTCTTCTGGAGAAATGTTTGCTGGGGCTCCCTCCCCTTCCTGAAGTGCTCCCATGCATTAGTGAAGCTCTATTAAATGCTATTTAGGTTCCTTAACATAACATTTTCTCTAGCCCAATGTGCTCCTGCCTTGGATTTGCCTTTGTTCTTTTTGTTTAACGCTGATCCGTTGGGGTCCAATTTTTCCCTTTCTTACCTGTTCTTTCCCTTAACTCTGCCCACTACCCTCTTCACTACCCATACCAGGTAGAAGCTCTGTTGTGTTAGAACAGCTGATATTAACAACTGTGCTTTTTCTGTTGTGTATCTCATGAACCCTCACTTCTTTATCATGGGTCCCTATTCTTTCACTTCAATAACCACTTAGTTCATCATAAGAAGACATTGTTTAGGCAAGATCTAAAAAACATTAATTTTTATAAATAAATTATATATATATATATTTCACATCATTGTAATCCCCAGGGGTCCCCTACCACCTCTCCTCCCTAGCCACTCCAGCTGGTTACCCCCACCCCCGCCCCCAGTTGTTGTATAATTTCATTTGGTTGTCCATATACTAGCGAAACCATTTGGTTTCTGTCTTTTTCCTTCTGACTTGTTTCTGTTAATATGAATTCTTCTAGGTACATCCATGTTACCAAAAATTCATCAAATTTGTCATTTCTAATTGATGAGTAATGTTTCATTGGGTATATAGACCACAGCTTTTTCATCCATTCATCTGTTTGGGGACATTTGGGTTGTTTCCATGTCCTTGAAATTATAAATAGTGCTGCAGTAAACATCCGAGCACAGGTGGTAGAATAATTGCTAGTGGTTAAGGTATTTAAGAATTTAATGGTTTGCATATATGAAGATGTTGAAAAGTGAAAGTATTGAGATTAATTTTCTGAAGAGTTTGACCTGTTGAATCAGGGTGCATGTGTGTAATTTTCCTCTTAGATGACTCACAGCAACAGCACAGTTCATCTTTCATGTTCACCGGCTCCTAATGAGACTTGGGGTTTTCCTAGACCTCTAGAACATGGCAGAATTGACGAGAGCCATTTTGGTGGTATCCCCCTTCAAAACTCTGAAGACTTCTAATTTTTGTTGAAACCCTGAGCCACGTGGTCGCAGGTCAAGATACCACGAGGTAGAATTCTGTGAAGTTATCTTAGATTCAGTCCTCACAGGTCTCAGATGCTAACAGCCACCCTATCTCCTACTGAAACTTGTGTTCATCCAGAACCATCCTAAACAGCGCTGTCAACCCACGGAGAATTGAGGAATGACAAACCAATGCCATTTGAAGTCACTGTGTTTTGTTTGAGATGGCTTCTTTGGCAGCAGTTCCTTCACACGCACTCATAGAATAGCTAAAGATTCCAGTAAAATGTATTTAAAGGTTTTTAAATTTATACACAGGGATGAAAAGTGAGCAGCGTTCATCCATTTGTATTTGAGGAAATGAGACAGTAATAGACTTTACTGAAGTACCCTACCAAAAATTTCCTCTGCGTGTCTTCCCAGCCTGAGTCATCTGCGAGTTTTTAACTGGAAGCTTCCTTTCTCCTAACACTCTCAGAGTCCGTCTTTTAGTCCATTTAGATCACCAGAAAACAGTCTTCTCAGATACCCATGGTTGGAAGCCAGATTTGAAAGATGAGATAGAATCCTTGTCTTCCTTCCTGAATTATGCATTATTTTTTTCCTTCAAGACACCTATTTTTGTTGTGTAATACCGGACGTTTTCCTTTCACCCCCTCCTGCTTTGGGCATGTAAAGTTGAAGAGAACCAGGTGTTTTCCCATCACTACTGTATCTCTCATTGTATTGAATAATAGCTGCCAAATAGTGCGAGGTTGCAAACGATTCAAAAAGGGAATGATTCCATACATAAACAAAATGCTAAGATTAGGTAGTATGCTTAGATTTTTTAGCAACTTGTCTTGACCTGATGGAACGTTTCTGATATCTGAGAGGTTCTATAAAGAAAACTATTTTATATAAATATATACACATATATTTATATCAAATTTTTTTGAAACTAGGTTTCTCTATGTTGCCCAGGGTAGTCCCAATCCCGCAGACTCAAGCAATCCCCAGCCTCAGCCTCCCAGGTGACTGGGATTACAGGCACACGCCACCGTGCCCAGATGCTTTTTTGAGACTAGGGTAGTCTTGAACCCACAGACTGAAGATATCCTGGACCTCTTGCCTCCCAGCACTTGAACTACAGGTGCACAACACCACATCCGGCTGATATAAATATTTTAGTTAAAAAATTTGAATTCTTTTTTCAAGCAGGGCTGTAAATTGTTGTCTCTGCAACTTTCCTCCTGCCCTTCAGATTCATGCATCCAACTGACTTTTCAAGCTCTTTAGTCAAAAGTTGAATGTCGCTCTTAAATCCAACATGACCTCAGTCTCCCGTTGGACTCCTGGCTTTTCCTCCTGCATCATCTTCCTTCCATTACCTTCCTCATCTCATGCTGATGCCATATGTCCAACATGCAGTCACTTAGGGATCTGTGTCTCTGCTTCCCTTTCACTCACCCTGCACAGCCACTGTGTTGACTCTGTCATCTCTGTATTTACAGCACCCCAAGTCTGATCAGGCCCATGTCTGCATTGCCACCATGTGCCCCCTTTCTGCTTCTGCATGTGTTCTCTGATCTCTCTTCTGAGGGAGACTGGTGTTTCTAAAATATGTCAGGTCAGCTCACTGTTTGCTCATAGTCCTTCTGTTGAAATGCATTTATTTTCATTAAAAAATTGGACTTTCTCACTATTCTTGCATTCACCAATGTAATTATGGCAAAAATACAGCTGGTGGTTTGACAAAATGATATTTTGGAAAGATGGAAGGGTCTTAAGCTAGGTTGAATAACTACTGACTGTTCCTCCAGATGGGATTTAATATTTTGTACATTTCAGGTGCACTGAAACAAAAAAGAAATATAATTTAACAACTTTCACAGAATTCACTTAAGCCTTGCCCATGGATGAGCAGAAAAAGTTCATTATGCAAATGAATTCACTTTTGATTCACATTAAGCGTTTTTCCCATTTGCAGAACTTTGAATGCTAGTTTAAAGCTGTTAATGGTGGCATGGTTCTAATAACTTTCCCAAGAAAATGTTGCATTATCAATGATTTATTGTCAGAATGCCAGAGTGAGGGTAACTCTTAAGCATCTCCTTTGATTTAGTGGGGATTTGGGGAATTGGCAGCTACCTGTCATCCAGGTTAGCACAATTACTGTGGGTAACAATAAAACTCTGAAATGGAAGTAACAAACTAAAGTAGAAAGCCTTAATTGAAATTGTACTGTAATATTTATGTTTGTTAACCATCTGAAGCTCCATTATTTAGAAGTAAAAAAATAGCAATTTATGAGTGAAAAGTGGAATTTTCCTCTACCCCAATTTCCATTTATTTCCCTCTCAATGTACATGGTGTGTAACATACACACACCAACGTTCACATGTGTAAAATTATGCATAGTAAAGCTAGAATGAAATTTCCTTCACTAAGTTTAATTCTTTAAGATAATTTCAAGAATTATACTCATGCTCAAAAGATAGTTCAAATTTTATCTATTTTGACACATCCTTTTGTCAATATTTATTCCTGTAAGTCAAATTACTAAAATCGAACAAAATTGCACAATAATATTGCAGAGCTGAAAAAAAATGACTGTGCTAAGTTAGACAACATGATTTCATGAAAAGATGTGGGGGGTTAAGGTTTAGAAGTGGTGACCTCGGCTGCCTGGGAGTGTAGGGGACTTTCAAGTTCAATGATTTTTAAACATAGATACATGTAGTGACACAGTTATATTGCAAATGTAAGGAAAGAGTCTTTTTTTTAATTCAGATATTCTAGAAGGATAAACACGTTATAGTGTATTCTCAATTAAAATCAATTGTCAAGTCCTTTTCAGGTTTCCTATTTCATCATCAGTCCTGAAAGGTGGTGTGATTCCAAAAATGTCTTCATTTCTTTCAGATGTTTCAATTTATTGGAAGGTGGTGTTCATAGTCATCTCTGGTGGTCTTCTGTATTTCTAAGAAATCTCTTATTTCTCTCTCAATTCTGATCACTTGGAAGCGTTTTTGCTCTTTCCTCCCTAGTGAGCCTAGCTAAATGCTTTTTCAATTTATCTTTTCAAAGAACCAGTTCTTGATTTCATTGATAATTTGTATTCAATTTTTGAGGTCTGATTCCTTCCATCTCGGGCATTTGATTTCATTATTTTTCTAATTCTCTTAGGTGTATGTATCTATTATTTAAAGTGTATCTTAATTAATGGTGTGGGCCTGTACCACCATTAGCATTCATATTAGTGCTACCTTTGCTGCATCTCAATTGCACTGAGAGTCGCTCTTTCTTTTTGACTCCAGGTATTGTCTTAACTTCTCCTTTTAGTTACTCCTCAGTCCTATAGTTTCTCAGGAACATGCAATTCAGTCTTCACATATTTGATCGTGAAGTAATCCAGACAGTTTGTAGTAATCCCCTCCTTTTGTTAACTAGAAAACTGAGGCTCCAAGACATAGTTTAGTACAGCTTGTTCTCTGAATGCAAACTGGAACCCAAACCCTATCCTGAGTCTTGCTAGTAAGTCTGCCCACAATCACCCAAATACACAGTAGGAGTCTCCTTGGGTATTTTTCCTAAATTTTATCAGTTCATACAAGTTATCCATATCTATAATTACCTTTCTATCTATTGAGTAGAACATGCATATTCTTATATGAATGTACTAAATTAGACCTAATTATGCTAATTTTACTCATACATTTATTGGTTAAAAACCAACTGACTTATTGTTTAGAGGACAATTTATAAGAATTTTTGACAGAAACATCTAAACTGCTGCAAATATAAAGTGATGTACTTTTAAGATTAATTCATATTAAATAACATATAATATATAATGCAGCTATGTGCTTGTGTAAACTATACACATACAGGTATATCACAATAATGAATCAGCTACTATGAAGTATGATGAGTAATAAAGATGCTTTATTATGCCAAACAACTCTGTATCGAGGACATATTCTTAAGTGTAACTTACACAGATATTTATAGTGTCTATTTTCTGTTGATTTATACTGTGGCAGCATAACTACAAAAGTGCTTGCATTTGACTCGGCTGACTTAGGTTTACTTTGCCTTCTTGGACTTTTCCCAGATCCTAGAATGCTATCTTATCCACACAAGCAAAACCACACTTGGATTCAGTGGACATTACATTTAAGGATTGATGATAAGTGCCAATTACACTCATCCATTCCATTTTATTAAAACTGAGCACAATGATGCCAACAAAATTTCATTACTAAGTTAAAGGCACAGATAGGACAGCAAACTTGAAAGAATCTGTAAACCAAATTCTGGCTTCCCAAACAGATGGCAAGATTGTTCCGAATACATTAATTTTCAGAGGAAAAGGACAAGGAAATTGTATCCTTTGGGGATTGATAATTGTAAGTTTTGAAATTTCTCCAAAATGGACCACACTTCCATGTTGTTAAACATGCCGGAAGAGAAAGAGAACTGGAAAAATGGAGGGAATACTGAGGCTAAAAGAGAAAAGTATTTAAGGAGATTGCAAGACAGAACATTACCTTTCTAAACAGAAAGATGAGGAAATTATTTAAGTGGTGGCAGTAAGATTACTTACTAACAGGTAAGTGAAAATTTTAAATGCGATTAGTGGTATTTGTTTTTTAATATTAACTTTAAATATATCAAAAGTGGAAAAAAAATCCCAACATTAGTGATTTATAATAAAAGGAGATAGATTGTGTTAGAGACTGCTGTTCCCTCTCAATACCTACTTTTTTTTTCAGTAATAATTTGTCTTTAATAAAAATAACATAACAATTTGTTATTCCTGCATATTCCCTCCCCTAGGGAATACAGGAATCCCCAGATTGGACTGTGACAGGTGAGCCTGTGACTAGCCACTAGCCAGTGGGAAATCTGCCTGGCGATTAGGTGACAGTCCTGGTGAGTTGCCTTAGAACAGACATGGTCTTTTTTCTTTTCCAGTTGCCCCTTTGAAACAGACACAGGCCAGATAGATAGCTCAGTGTCCGACTCTTACGTCAAAGACTTAACGACCCAGACATTTAGAAACCTGGTCTTTCAACTAGATGAAACTGCAGAGACTGAACTGACCCCGTAGAAATTCATTTTTATTATAGAATGAATCCTATTCCTCTTTTTTTTCCCTGTGAATATACTTATCCAAATTAGGTGATATTCTTGGTATCTCAAAAGCTGCAATATTGAGATCACAGTAAGTTACTAACATTTTCACGAAGCCTGATAGAATAGTTTTTGCAGAAATTCAGAGTTTTAGAATTGGGTTATATTTAGGAGATAGCAGAAGTGAATTTCAACCTAAGACTGAACTACTCCCTCAAATAATCAAGTATTCACTACATAGTGTCAAGGAAATAAATACCAATTATTATGAGGACATTGTCTAGAATATACTAAAAATGTCCAGTCTCCATATTACTGACAGTAACATTTAACTGTATATAATATATAATGCAGCTGCAAATCTATTTGTTGTGTTTAAGTATAAGCTCAAGGAAAACCAATGATGTATTAATAGGAATGAAATTTGTTCCATGGCCCTTAAAAAGGTTTTATGGTTTTATTTTGTAAAATAAAATTTTCAGTGTTTTACTACCCAAAAATTATCTCTGTTCACACCAATGATTATTAATGTATATTAACATTTAGGAAATATTGTTGTTAAATAAAGTTCTGTTCTTCCTATCAATTCATTTCCCTCAGGGGAAGCTAACCATCAGAGTCTAACGTAGGGGAGGAAAATGTTCGAAAGGAAAAGAGGCCAGTTTGTAGCCTAGTCTCATCAGGCTCTCCTACCTAAGGGGAGAAGAAGAAACACAAATACTTACACGGCTTGTTGCTCTGAAGCAGTGACTCTGTAAAGGATAGACATCTCATCACAGAAATATAGAAAACTTCTCTACCTTCAAACCTTGCCATTATGTTACTAAGAATCTATTTATAGCAGTTCCTCTTATGCAGTATATCATCTGTTGCCATAAAAAAAAAAATTACAATACATCCTAAACTGGGGGGGGGGGGGCAGTTTAAAAAGGCAGAGCAGACATCAGAAAAGATACAGCAGGGATGTTGAAATTACCAGACCACGAATTGAAGGCATATGATTAATACAGTGAGGCTTCTGTGGATAGTGTAGAAAGCATACAGAATAAGTAGGCATAATGTTAGCAGAGAGATGGGAATCTTAGAATCAAGGAAAAATAGCGATTAAAAAAACACTTTAACAGAAATGAAGAATGCTTTGGATAACTTTATTAAAGTCTGGGCACAACTGATGAATGAATTTCCACATTAGAGAACATAACAAAATAGTCTTTAAAGACCCGGCAGTTAAGAGAATAAAAACTGGGGGGGAAATGCATAAGGATTGTGGGGCAATGATAACATGTGTAACACAAGATAGTGGAGATATGAGAAGAAACATAGGAAAACATGACTGAGAATTTCCCCAAATTAGAAACCAAGCCCACAGATCCCAGGAACTTCAACAAATTAAGGAAATTGCAAGAATTTTTTAGAGATTTCTTAGAAAGAAGGCAACGTAAGATAGTTTAGCAACTCATACCTACATAGTATAAAAATTGAAGCAATTAAGGAAATCTTAATGAAAATAGCAATAATATATATGCATGTGGGGTGTGCACATGCGTGCGTGTGTGTGTGTGTGCTTATATAGAAGATACATGAATGAGAGCAATGACATAGGAATAAGGATCATTTTGCTTTTATAAGTTATGTCACTCACTGTAGCCTTGGATTAGTTGTTGAAACTGAGTGAAATCATAGTATAGTTCTGGTACTATCTATAGGTAGTTTCCTTAAACAGTTCTTCAGGTGAGGAAGCATATTGCACATAGACAAACATAGGAAAAAGTATTTGATGTCCCTATTACAGAAAAGCAAATTTAAGTTTATATCAGAAAGTTTGACTAAAAGTTTTAAAATAAGACATAATTTATGAAACGGTGCTTTTAAATACTATTAAAACAGAAATGAATAAGCATCTTTACTGAACAGTGACTGTTCTGGTTTTCAGTTCCAGTGAGGCTCCGTGGATGTTGACAAATTAAATGACATTTATGCACTTTTAATTGATTATACTTGAGAGGGTTTTGTGCACCTGGTGAAATTTTTTGCAACATTTAAATCGTGTGAATCTTCGAGAATATAAATTGACAAGCAGCTGCCTCCAAACACTGGTTATTAAATAAGCTGATTCACAGAATTCTAACACCTCCACTCTTGCCCAATTTTTCTGCCTGTCATTTATTTCTTTATAACAAAGTAAATTAAAATAAATTAACACTTCATATATAAATTTGAGTTTATAGGTTTCCGTCCATGTGATAACATATTATTTAGATACTTTTCACATCTTGCATCAAACATAAGCAAAATAAGCACCTAAGAAATATAAATAGAATGATACAAAATGTCACTTAATTTTACGAGTGAAATTTACATGGACTTTTTTGCCATACATATTAATTCTTAACCCTGTGTTTATTTGCATACGACCCTGGGATTGGAAGATATTTTTGTGCCATCTTGACTAAATGGACAGTGAAGATTCCATGATGAGAGAATTAGAAGTGTTGGTAATTAAAGGCAAACAAAACTAACGACCCTTATCTAAGTTGAGCACAGAGAATATCCTGAGAAGCAAGGTGAGGTAAGATGGACAAACTTTGGACGGTTGACCTAGATTGTATCACCTGGAAAACAGGTGTCAAGGCAGAAAGAAGGAGCAGATGAAAGATGCTGTGGTGGGGCTGAACTGGTTGTGGAAGAGCAGGTGAGTGGCCAGTCATAGCCACACAGGGCCCGGAATGGAAAGAGGGGAAAGTGACTGCCAGTGGAAGCACAGAATTCCAAAGAAATGGTCTCACCTGCTCAATTAACCAAGCAAGTTTTTATGACTAAAATGTTTAATTTTATGGTTAATAGTTCAGCTTGTAGATCAAGAAAAGGTTTCCTTCATATTCTAAATTGCCCGCAAGATGCAAATGCTGTATCTCCCAAATTTGAAGTTATGAATTTATAGATTATTTAGATTCCTCTCTCTTGACACAGGCTGAATAAACCAGAAGACTTAGGTGACATTTACCTCCCTGAGGTGTTAGGAGTCTCTTGGGGAAGGAGAGAAGGGCTCTGTTTGTACAGAAGCAGCTCCCCTTACAGTGAAATCTCTACTCCCCTGCCTTTGAGGCTGACATTGTTGACAGGTTTCCAGCATTTTAGCACCAAATTAGGTATGTAGAGAAAGAAAATATAGGGTTGTTGCTCGATATCAGTGACTGTATTCATATACTATTCGATGAGATTTTAGAAAAGCAGTTACATTTCACAACTGATCTGTTATGACCCCCCTGAAAGGAACAGATGGCAGGTACGAGGTGGATTCTTACTGATGTTACTGCAGGTTGACAAGTGACTGCTCAGTTTCAGGTTTTGAAGTAAACAATTATCTAATTACCAAAATGCCTGTCCATTTCAGTCAGAGGATAAAGTGCAATGGGACAGAGAAACTTCATTTTCAGTAGCAGCTGCAGACACTAATCAAACCAAACAGTGTTAATTAAAATTGGGAAGGACTCGAGCAGTGACAAAACACAAAACAAATTCTGGAAGAGCGCAGTCGCTGAAAAAATGGGCTTCATTCTGCCAAGAGGTAGCCGAGATACCACATACAATGTGGGAAGATGGGAGATACAGTGACACTTTCAGAACAATTCAACAGAAGGGGTTAAAACAGGAGACTTCAAGTGGAAATTCAGAGAAAAAACTATACTCATGACAGTAGAAATTGCAAAGGATTAAAACCTAAAACATAATGAAAACTAATTAGATTTAGAACTTCCCAAGCAGTAACTGATGTCATCGGAAGGCTCAAAAAAGTAGTGAGAAGAAAGAAACCTCAGCAGGATCATAGTCAAGTCATGTAGAGAGATACCATTGGTGCCATACAGGATGCAAGTTTCAGCAGAACTACCTCTCTTCATAATAAATGCATATACTACATCACGCCTACCACAGAAGGTCTAGCTCACCCTACACAGAATGGAGCCTACTACCCCATCTCCTACATCCCATCCCCCCATCTCTTAAATATAATCATTGATGGCACATCCATGGTATGCTAATGGCAAGATTTCATGTTTATTTCATAGCGGAGTTATTTTTCCTTTTGTATAAATACCACATCTTACATATCCATTTGTCTCAAAGATGAGACGAATGTTCTAATATGTTCCAATGAATACTTAGGTTGTTTTCATGTCTTGGCTACTGTGAGAAATGTTGCAGAGAGCACAAAGATACATGTATATTTTTGAATTAAGTGTTTACCACTTACAAGTGGAATTGTTAGATTATTTGGTAGTTCTTTTATTTTTGGAAATGTCATACTTTTTTCCATGGTGTCTGTAACAGTTTGCATTCCCATCGCACAGTAGTTACCTTCCTACTAACTCAAGAACACTTTGCATTTAGTAGTGATAGCTAAATAAAACTAGCGTGTAATTCTCTCACTATAATATAATCCTTATTTTCAAGTTGACCCATGACTTAATTCATTCTGATGTTTTAAATGTTTTGCTATGTTTTAAACAAAGACCGGTAGTTAGAGATATCAGTTATTGAGGAGATCAGTTATAGCCCAGTCAAGAGGCAGAAACTCTGAACAGGGAATATTGAAATTCTGAACTTTTATCCAAAACAGAAATAAAAACAAGTTCTGCGGCAATTAAAAAGAAAAAGAGAAGAAATTATTATCTACGGAATTTAAAAATTCATGTTTCCATATCCCTGCTTCTGATCCTTTTATTTCCAAAGGTATGCATCTTTATAAAATACGGTTTCTCAGAGAACCAAGGTGACACCATTTTCATAACTGCTCCAGCATAAAATTGAAGTTACCTGACTTACAATGCTGAGATATACTACATGTCATCAATTGAACTTCACATTTAATGCAAGATTTCTCCAAGCCTTGCAATTATTTCTCTCCATCGTCACTTTGCTTTAGTTAGAAAATTCTAACAAGTTCAAGTCAGTAAGAGTGATCAGGCAGGTCGCTGTCTGTCCAAGAGTGACATCTGTGTATGAATTCAACTTCCTACTTACTCGAAAATGACCTGTGACATTCTAAGTCAGCCCTTATACCTTTTAGTTATTTCAGATTTTGTACTATAGCAGATAACATGTTCATAAACAGGCAACCTTGCTCATATTTATTATAATAAAATCATTATCAGTCATACAAAATTAGTTTTATGACAAGGTATGTTGCCAAAAATATCCGTTTTGTCTAATCCTTTGAGATAAGAAATTACCAAGTACAATATACATGGATCAAATGAGGTAGAAAGCTGATGTTTTAATTATGTAACCATCAATTATTGTGTATCTATAATATTAATGCTCAGCCCAGATGTGTGTAGAATTACATTGCTGGGCTTTTAAAGTGAGTCACTAAATTAATAGGTGATAGGAACTCATTCAACATGGCTCATCTATACAACATGGAAGGCCGATGTCCACAGGTTCATCTTTAAATATTAGAACACAGATACTTTCTGTGAAAAGTCACTTACCCTGGACTCACACTTCCCTGTGAAATAAACTCCCTCCACGTGGATCATTGCCTGAGCCCATTTACAATCCACTCACACTCCCTATCGTTTCCTTAAACTCTTTAAGTGTCAGACTAGAGCCTAAGCCTTTGAAGACTAAGGATGGTGGTATGTGTTCAGTTGTCCAAGATGACCAGAGGACATTACCATTGTACAGTCATGATTACAGAGAACAGTCTCGGATGAACTATCACACAGCTAAGTTGCAAACTGCAGACCGAAAGACCTGATCATTTCCATACTGACATTAGGTATCACCATGTGATGGGAGACACTAGTTATTCCCCAACATAGGCCTGATTGAAATTTAGGCACCAGTGCCATTAGCTATGTCTGAAAAACACAGAGGCCTAAACAGGATAAGGAACTTTTACTTTGTTGCAAATTCCAGGTGGGAAAGAGAAAATATATCACCAAGAGCATGCATAAAGGGGAATTGGAGACTTTGACTTTTAGGAGAAAAAAGAAAAGGAAAGGAGCAGAGACAGAGAGAGACTTTTGGGATGGGAGAGACATGAAAATGGCGGGCCAGTAGCCCAAGTGACCAGACTGGGCAGAAGTCCCTTAGAAGAGTGAGCTAGTGGTGTCAAGGAGACATGGTGGCAGAAGAATGACCGGTGTGGAGAGGGTGGCATAGCAGCAAGGTGGCGTAGTGAACTGATACCTGGAGACAGCCAGGGATTTGGAAAGCTGATCTGTACATCAGTATTTGTTGAAGCAGTTTGAAGAGCCTTGGAGAAATGGAGCGGCTCGGAACACTGGGGAAAGAAGCAGCAAAGAGAAGACGCTGGACTTTGCAGAGTGCCTGCCTCAGGTTTGGGAGGGGCGAAGAGGAGTCATCATGGACATGTGTCTTTGGGACCTTTGGGCCTAAAAATGGTGACTGGGGTAGGATAACTGCCACTTGTGTCTTTAAGGACTTTTTGTTTGACTTTGTTTCCCCTGTTAATTTCCCTTGTAAATAAAATCCCTTGTTAAATTGCATGTTGACTGGCAACTGCTACGTGCAAGTGGTATGAACCTGAGGGAAGCTGGGTAGCAGAAGCTGCATTTTAATTGTGGCTCCATTGGTTGAAGGCTTCTGCCTCTTTTGACCTGATTTCAGCTCTAGACAAGTGAATCTGTTCTGTCTCCCCCACTGGTGATGCAATCCACTGTATGAGCACTACAGAGAGAAACTGCTGTGTGCCGCCAATGTTTTATCAGATGCATCTAAAGAACAGAAGTCGAAAAGTCAATAAATGAGGCAACTATCTCAGTATAAATGAGATAAAAACTTCTTTGTTAAGAATTCTGTGAACTGCCACTATGGAGAGCCATGTGGAGGAGCCTCAAACTTATGAAAATGGAACTCCCATTTGACCCAGCAATCATTCTTCTGGGAATCTACCCAAAGGAGACCTTAATACTTACACAAAGGGACACCTGTGCCCAGATGTTTACTGCAGCACTAATTATAACTGAAAGGACATGGAAACAACCCAAATGTCCCCGAATGGACCAATGGTTGGAAAAGATGTGGTCTACATACATGATGGAATATTGCTCATCAATTAAAAAATGACAAATTTGATGAATTTCTGATAACAATGAATGTACTTAGAAATAATCATATTAGCAGAAGCAAGTCAGAAAGGAAAAGACTTAACCAAATGGTTTCACTAATACTTGGGATATAGGAAAAACAAAGACCATGAGGAAAAGTCAAAACAAGCTAAGAACCAAACTAAAGTACACAACTGGGGTGGGGGGATGGGTGGGAGTGGTCAGGGAGGGGAGGTGGTGGGTGAACCCTGGGGAATACAAAGATGTGAAATACATAATTTTTTTAAAAGCCAAATTAAAGAATTCTGAACATCCAAACATTTCTAGAACATTCTCAACCATGGATTCCCTGGAAGCATCCCTTTATACAAAAATCTGTTTTCTGTACCCAAGAGAACTTAAGAGGGCTATGTTGAATGTTCTTGATAAGTTTGGCACTAGCTCAAAGTATGTTTTCACTTTTTTTCTGAAAAGGCAGATAAATGCTACTTTGATAGGGACTAGAAATCCGAACAGACCAACAATGCAAATCTCAAATAGCAGCTGACACCATCAGCGCAGATCCCACCCAGTTTGCTAAGCAGAGGTCCCGTGTCGGAACAGAGAGCCATGTTATTGCAGAAGGAGGTCACTGGACTATATCAAGCATGTCAAGGCTACTGCTGGCCATTTGGAAATGGCCTTTGAAACCTCTGCTCTCTTTTCATTAAAAAATTATTTCAGGATCAGAGAACTATAGCGATTGCCAGTTGAAGCTTCTAGTCTTTTTCATTTAAAAATGATCTTGGAATGAGAGTACTAAAGTGGTTGCCAATTTAAGTTGAGTTGCTTCAGTGTGTGTACTGTCCATGGTGACAAAATTCATCACTTCTACAGTGTAGTCTTAACTACCCCCCCCCAAAAAAAAGTTTGATAGACTCATCTATTCTGGGGTTATGTTTGTGACTGAGGAAGGCACATAATATGTGACAAGGACTATATTCCTCAAGCACCCCCCTCTCTGCTCTTGGGTTCTATATTCCCTATATTTCTAGTGATATTCACAGGTAGCACAAATTGGCTTTTCTAATATAAATATACATTTGTCCATTTCCACATACATCCCACTCTACTTCCTGTTTTACAACTTGGCGATGATTTTAAGAATGGTTTAGGAGTTTGTAGAGAACTGGGCTTGGCAGAAAGTCCAGTAAAGGAAAGGTGAGTTCCTAGCATTTGGTATTTGGTCCTGAGTAAAAATGAGGTGATACCAGCCATAACCCTGCAAAACGAGAGGCAGTGTTCCCCAAAGCCTCCCTCCATCTCTCCAACTCTGCAGTTCCCTGGACATAGGATCCTTATCACTTCTTTTTCCTCTTCATTCTTCCTTTATTGTGTTCTTGTTTTCCTCTCTCCTTGTTTTCTTATTTCACGTCTCATAGGAAAACTAAAGAACATCATCTCTGTTCATTGTAGTGATAAACTCATTCTACTTCAGTATCATTTTCCCAGTAATGCATTGTTCCTTAGACCTGAAAGGGGAAAAACTGATTGCTCAGCCCCACCTTCAGAGTATATAATTCAGCTACTTTGGAGTGGACCCCTAGAAGTTACCATTTTACTTTTTGAAATTGACAATCTGGACAGATGGGAAAACATTTACCTTGATTAGATAAGGTTTTTCATTATTAAAATTATATCACTTTGTGATAATGTTAGGATTTTCTCTGGCTTAAGGGCATAAATAAATCTATAAATTTTTGACTTTTATAAAAATTTGAAATTTTACCAAAATAAAATATAAAACACTATTTCTCTTTATTTAAAAAAAATCCATAGCCTTTAATTAAACTGAAAGTGACTTGAAGTTATTGATCACAATTTCTACCAAATTATCAAAAATATTACATGGTCAAAATACTTTAAAATTATTTCCTTGAAATTCAGTCAGCACAGTTGGAAGTGGTCTCTTTATGTAGACATAAGGGGTAGAAAGTTGTATCAGATCCCAAACTGAAAAATTCAAACTTTATTTTTAGAACCAAACACATCAAAAATATGATTTATTTTTCTTCTAATAGTTTTAAATATTAAAGTTTTATACAAACACCCTTTCCATAACCAAAACATAGGATCTCGGGTCTATAGCTTCCATGTAAACACCTATCACATTTAACTAAAGCTTAGGTTTTATATTTACTTTCTTTCTCCACTAAAACATAAGCTCCAGCAGCATGATGGTGTGTCACTATTTGTTCGCAATTTATTCCCTAGTATCTAGAAATGGTTGGTTTATAATCTCACAATAGTAATACAAGCATAAATGAGTGAAATTATCACTTATCCAGAAGCTTCTACTGAGTGATGCAAATATGCCAAATACATGATTTTTTGGAACTTGTTAAGAATCCCAGTTTAATTTTTACTCATTGAATAGGATATCAAAGCATAGAATTGATTTTGCTATTTAACTGATTGATAATTAGTATTAGGAAAATGTTGCTGAATATATTATGCATTCCTTAGTCACTATCGAGAGGCTTATGAGTTAAATTCCTATTTTCTTAGCACCACAGTTCATTTTAACCTCTAATTTTAACCTCCAAAAATTGACAGTTTGACAAGTGTTTTAAATAATTGAATGGTTGAAAAATTGATGCCCCATTCCTTTCTGCTTTATTGTGAGGTATGTCTTTTTTTTTTTTATCATTTACTCCAAAGAACTCACAACATATATTTGGGAAATCATGGCAAAGGCTACAGAACAAAACACTGGCCATATTCTGATTCAAATATTAGGAGATTAAACAAGGAATAGAAGGAGACGGCATGTTTAAAGATGGAGTTTTCTGCCTATTTTGAGCTCCATGTATTTTAAACAACATGTCTGCACTAGATTATGATTCTGAGTCTTGCAAATACTGCAGCAGGAAAGGTCATTGTGCAGAAATAATAGTATTTTAACTTCCTCTTCCCTGGGTGAGTTAACACCGTGATTCAGATGCATTCCCCATTTAGATGAGGGAAGATAAAAAAAAATAGTATTGCAATTTTAATATTTCCTTTGTCACTTTGAATAAAATCCATTAATGCTAGAGCTTTTACAAAACTGTCCTATGTGAACAGAAAATACAGCCAGGTTATTAACTGAATGTAATTGCCTGGTGATAACAGACTCTTTGAGTCTCTATTTGATGCCTATTTAACTTCAAAAAGGCTATCAATTAGGACACCACATTTGAAGCAAGTGGAAAAATTATTTCTGGACACTTCTAACAAAAAGGTGACACTTTTATAAAACAGTACATATCATTTTTGGAATGCCAAATTTCTACTTCATATTGTTTAAAATGAAAGAATTTTTTTTTTTTTTTTGATCCTCTGTTGCCAAGAGGCACGAGATAACTGAATATGTCCCAGACTGGAATGTGGACATCCAGCATCTAGTTCCCTTTTTCCTTCTTGTCAACCATAGGGATGACGTAACTGTGAATGCAGTTTGTATGTGTACATGTGCCAGCACGCGAAGCATTGCTAGAAAATACATGCTCGTTAGATAATTGACCAGTGAATAAAACATTCATTAGTTTATAAGGCCTACACTAAATTCTGAAGTCTTGAATTCAGACCTTTATTTTTTTCTGTTCAAATATATCACTTATATCTGGATTCTGAGTCAGTGGGGGCAGTAGTCAGTGTGGTGATACCATGATTGATGGAAAAATGCTGACTTCACTAGAGGCCAAACTCTTAGCTCTTCAGAGTGACATTTTTTGAAGGTAATGATTTTGAGGCCTTTCACTGTGACAGGTGCTCCTAAACTCGAGAATGCAGCCATTTAATTCTTCCTAAGTATCAGCTTCCTCATTTATGAACAAATGCCCAGCAATGTTAGAGGAAATGTTCTTCTCAGTCCTATTTATCATGGACAAGTAGTTTCCATGACAGAGGGAGCTGGATCTTGTCAGTCTGACAGGCAAACTCCATACTCACTGCAATAGCTACACCACTGAGGATAAGTCTGAGATGACGATGACTTCTCTTTCACTTGCACCATGTTCACCAGTAACAGGTCTTTTCTTTGAGCTGAGTATGATAAATACTTGGATGGATAAACTGTTCTGATGAATAAGATGCTATGATTTTGTTCCACAGTTTGAGTCCCTCTGTCTATATCTTATTATTACACAATCAGTAAACTGATTCCTAAACTATTCCTTTGAGAAAATCCTGCAGTAATGTTTCTTCTCCTCATTTCTTCTCGCCATCAATAAAAAGAAAACATGAGGGTCACTTGGCTTTTTTTTTTAACTATCCATGGCCAGATCATGAAGAGCAAATCTGAGAACACTAATCTTTGGTGGAATTAAGGAAAATAAAGATTTACTTAGTAAAATTTTATACTTGAAATTGAATCTTTCAATAAAAAATTAGACAACTATTTCTCAGCTTTAGCTTGTGATCTTTTATTTCCAAATCATTTAATGTTTTCCTTTGGAAATTTTATTTCAGGTTGGTACAGTATTTTCATTTTCTTCCCAAGAGAGATAACGGTGGCTGCAATTTTTATACTTGAACAACTTTTGATGTGAATAGACAGGAAAGTAGATTCTGTGATATCTAGAAGGGCACCTCAACTTCTATACACAGGAGATTCCAATCTGAAAGAAGTCAGTTGCCACTCCTAGAGTCGATGATGAAAAAGCTTATTTTATAATGAGGGTCTTCAGAGCTGGAAAAACCATTCCAGCCTGCCCTATTTTTGGTGGAAGTATCCTTTCCCTTCCTACAGATCACTGGAGATATGACCAGTCTAGGCTTAGAAATAGAATAACCTGTGACCATCACCATCTGCTTTGAATTTCCTATCTCTTCAACTTCTGACATTCTGTTACCCCCATGCCATGTGGGAACTCTCTTGCTCTCTTGTTATGCTGTTTCTTCTTGCCTCATGTTCTTACCAATGGTCCCATCTCCTCATTTCTCTCAAACATCTAAGATCACAGTGCAACTCACCTCCTTTACAGACCCACTACCATTCTGTCTCTGAATTGCTGTATGACTCCAAGAGTTTGGCACACAGTAACCTCCCCCTTCAAATTCTGCTTTGTGAAAGAGCGGCTGTGATTGAAGCACACATCTGCATGTCTCCTCTTTTCTATCAAAGGAACTCTTGAATGCTTCAAATGAGTGTCTAGAATACAGCACGACACCAGTAATTTTGAATTAGTGATTCCAGACAACATGTCCTCAAGTCTGTAACATCAGTCGTCCTCATTATTTGTTATGCAGGTGTGAGTTGGGCAAAACTCTCCTAGTCAACAGAGACAGAATTAATGCATGGTGTTAATTGTACACTAAGATAAAACATTTTTACTGATTGCACATATATATGCACACACATACACATATTTGTTTTTTCCTGTTTCCTTCATATAAGTGAGACCATCCATATTTCTTTTTCTTTCTGACTAATTTCTGCTAGCATGATTCCTTCTAGCTCCATCCATATTGCTGCAAATGAGATATTGTGATTATTTAAATAAACATATTAAGAGTTTGCATTTATTGAAAAGGATAATGAGTCAAACTGGTCTCCATTTTTAGGGTGAGGACTCTGAAGGTTAATATATTGAGGTAATTTGTTCATGCCACTCAAATCAAGGAGTCTATCCAGGTCAGACGTAGCCACAGTATTTACTTTTACTTAAAAATAATTTATCTAGGTGGTAAATGTGTTGATTGACAGAACACAGTGCATCACTCTTCCTGCTAATATTTCAATGCACTAATTCTGTTTCTTCAGTTATTATTCAACACAAGAGAAATGTTTTTTCTAACCTTCAATGTAAGTTTTACAACATCAGCTCTTAGCTGTGACATGGGCAAGTATTTGTAATCGAGTTTTGTAAATGACAAAACAAAGTCAAACGGTCAACATACCAGTTCTGGTGTCTCAGTCTGTTCATTCTGGTTCCATGTGTTCTCCCTGCAAATTTATGTGTTTCCTCTATCACAATGTCTTCTCTGACCTTGGCTAGTTAGCAATTGCCTTATCATCCCAAAGATAATCACCAGGTACCTCTTTCCTTACATCGTTTACCATGGACATTTTACTGTTTTTCTTGAATACACTTCTCTGAAAAGAACTTGTCTTATTTATATTTGTATTGTCAGCTAAGAGTGATTTCTATTAAGCTTGCTGGGTTAAAAATGACCCCGTAATTCCAAAGTAGAATTTGTATTTCAAATTCACATTTATGTTTTCTTGTTTACTTTTTGTTGCAAATATTTCTTAGTCACAGATTTCAAATTTTAAGGCTGTTATTTCCCTTTAAACATAACTAACATTTTATTTAGGGATATTTTTCTTTCATGAGAAACAGTAGAAATTGGCATCATACCAAGTAGACTGATTCAGCAAGAATGCACCTGGCAAACTCAAATGATTTTACTTTATACTTTTAGGTTTTCTGCGGTGAAAAGCTATTATAGGTCACACAGTCGCTAGAACAGAATGCTCATGCAAATTAGATTTTATCTCCTTGCTGTCTTAGATCACTTATGTTGATTTTCTTTTTTTATGGATATAGTGGCCTTACATAGCTATTGGTTAACTGTCATGTATTTATAGGATAAAAAATTAAACCTGCACATATAAATCAATGGTGTGGCCAAATAATTATAGGTAGTTGACCTAAATATAGAAATACTGTTTTATAAATATAGGATTAAATTCCATTTGAGGCCATGAATACTTTAAAATATATTTATCTAAGCATAGGTTGAAATGAAAACCTGAAAAAAACCACTATCATTACTACATAAAATGCTTCAGATATTTTTAGTAGTTTCTGGGTCCAAAATAAAGCAGCGGTCCTGTCGTCAGAATCAACAGCCAACTAAAATGCACTGGGTTCCAGTCATGCCCTAGCAATGATGCTAAATGTTGAATAGTTTCGTGCATTTCACTACAAAAAGAATTTGATGTAGAAAACATGAGATCCTTACTACAGGAAGTGGGAATTCGATAAACTTCTCCAACTCACAAATCTTATAAATAATAAAGGTGTGGTGGATCCTGCATCTTTGCTGTGTCCTCACTGCCTAGAGAAAATGTGTATCATTATGAAACTTTTGGAATAATCTCTTTTTCTAAAATCTAAATCACATAGGCATATATATTGCGACTCAGAGATGTACTGTGTTTTGAAGATTGGACTCTTAACATGTCAAAGTATGAGACACAAATAAAATAGCATCTAGGTAACATGTTATAGAAGATCCTTACTGAATTTTCATCCTCATTATATAAATGCCTTAATTATTAATGGTGATAAATATTTCCAAAATGAAGTGAATTTGAAAGTGTGGCTTAAAAGATAAAATGAAATTTAAGTGTGCTTTCGTGTGTGTGTGAGGGTGATAATATTAGGAGGAACTGCACATTGGTGTTGAGAATAGTAGGTCACTCGTTGCCATAGGGGAGAGAAGATTTATATTTGGCCAATAGAAACAAGATATTTCTTTTTTCAGTGTTGTGACACTAAAATATATGTCAGCTGGTCACATTTTGACTACGTAAGCCAATCTTTGGTTTAAGTTCTTTAAAAAATGCCATACTGTAAATCATGACATCATTATTTTTTACAATAATTTAATTTTTCTATATAGAAAAATACAATAATTTCTGAAATTCTGTTTGTAAGAAGATACTTAGTCTGAATGTAAACTAAATAGGATCAGTATACTTTTGCTAAGTTCTCCTAAAATCTTACATCAAAGCCCTAGGCTTTCGGAAAGATCATATATAAAAGTGATGAAATGTGGTATTTGAAAGATCAAATGTGGTGTAAAAATAGAACCAAAGGATTAATAATGCAGAGCACGATTAACTCATTTATTGACATTGCTACACCATAAACATCTATCCTGCTTATATTGTTTCCAATTTCAAACCAGAAAGATATTATGCAATCTTAATGTGGATAGTTTATTTATACATTTCATTATTAAATATAAATTTTGTAGGTCAAAAAGTCAGATAAAAAGACAAAATCATAGGTAAGATCCAAAGTCTAAACATTAACATATCTCAGGACATTTGCAGGTTTCCATAATTCATTGGTTACAGCATCATAGGTAGCACTCATAAAAGCAAACTGGAGCACCAAGTGGACCACTCTTCTCCTTCAAACATGGCAATGTCTTTACAGCAGAACCCAGAGTTGTAGAGCAGCAGAGGGATGGAATCTCCCTTAACAGTCAGGCCCTCCTGCCCACAAGACTGGACACACTCTAGAATGTATAGGAGCCACCACTTGTCTGCTTACATGACACTGTTATCATCTGCCCCCCCCCCCCGCCCCAATCCACCCAATGGCATGCACAGCACACAGCGTTTAAAAAGGGTGCCTTTTTAAAGTCCACAGAAAACTGGTATTTGTGGGGAGCCCCCCTTATCATTGCTACCACACAGCTACCACAGTGTGAAAAGCACACAGAGGACTAACGTGGTCACCTGGCAACTGCTGAGGATCAATTCTTTTTCAAAATTTTGCCATATAAATAAGACTTTGGGGAGTCTTTTCAGCAGAGTATTATAAGCAGAGACTGAGTTTTATGTCTATATTTGGCATGTGTAGCTGAAGACAACTTTCAGAAGCACCCTTGGGTAAGCTTAACTCTGCCTCATGTTACCTAATGGGAGGCAAGAGACAAAGAAACCTTAATTATCTTAATTAAACATACACATGTATGTATAGGTACATATACGCATGGGCACACATGATCCACATATATGTACATTCACATAAAATCAAACACACGGATATCCTGCTTTTAAAAGCATATTTTAAAAAGGTTATTTAAATGCTATTTAAATATGCTATGCGACACAAGATAGGACAAAATATATTTTCTAAGCAGAAAAACAAGGCTGGAAATAATAAACTTTTAGAACCAAGGTATACCCCATAAAAAAGGACAGAAAATGAGCTAAAAATTAAAGTTAATTACTAAGACAGTAATATAAGTCATTAAACATAGGAAAAACTCAATGTGCAAATGATAATTTCATAAAAGTGCTCTGAGTTGTCTGAGAGGACACTTTTGCAGCTGACACTCACAATCTGTAAATCATGGAAGTGGGAAGGTGACAGTCCCCTAAGACAGAAACTGTGCCAGTCAGAGTTAATGACCACAAAGTGCAGAGTGTTTGAGCTTTTCTACTCCACTTTTAAAGATTGCAGGATAGTCCCATATAGCTGAAGGCATCATCTGAAATTAGAGTAAGAAAAATTATTATTGCACATAAGAAGTCAAAATCTTAGTAATAAAGTAGACAGCAATACCATTTCTTTCCTCCATTGCCTTTCTGCATCGAGGTAAAAGCTGTAGCTTTACCATATGTGTGCTCACATCTAGGAAATGGTCTAGAAAATACTCTTTAGAAAATAAAGAATCCATCTAGAAAATATTTCCCAGCAGGGAATCTGGAGATAGTCATAGTTATATTTTATGTAGATGAATGTATCTGACTTTAGATTGTAGCTCTAAAAACATGTCAGCAACCCAAACTCCAGAATCCTAAGACTTGATTTTAAGGAGCTTGATGATCCAAGCAAAGGGAAGTGGGGAATTAAAGTTGTGCAAGCAGAAGGGACAATAAGAGAGACCTATAAGGAAAGAAGCCTTGCTCTGAGCAAGTATAAAGTGTTTAGCCTGAGAATGTTTGCATCACCCAAGCAATGAAGAAACTTAATGGCCTGTGTAGGGATTTGGAGGTTTTATCTTGAAATCCATGAAGATTCCCTCAAGATTTGTAAGCCAGCGGGTGGAGCTGTGATGGGGAAAGCAAGACAGTATAAAATGGGTGCACCAATCTAATCTTCATGCAAAAAGACTTTTTTTTCCTTATACCAGGGGTCCTCAAGTGTGACTCGTAGATTGCTGAGATAAGCTGGTAAAGTTCACAAGATAAACTTTATTTCTGTAATCAGCCTGAGACATTCTGTTCCTTCATTGTTGGCATCAATGCCATCTTAAAAGTCTTATATAAAATTCAGTTTCATATAAGGTCAGTGATGAAACAAGAAAAAATAAAAAAAGCTCCCAAATTCCTGGTGTCAGATGAAAACATAATTATCTACATACATGTGAAAACGACTAGTTCTTGAAAGTTCATCATGAAGACAGGAGCAAGGCTATAAGTCAGGACTATTCAGCCATTCAGCTCATCATAAAAAGAGATGGGTGCCCACTGTTTGCAACAATATGGACAGACCTGGAGGGAATTGCGTTCAGAGCAACAGGTCAGAGAGAGGACAAAGACCATGTGATCTTACTCACATGTGGCTTAGAGAGAAAAAGATAGATGAGCAAATATAACTTTTACACCCTACGATGAACTAGTTGGTATCAGAAGGGGTTGGGGGTGGGGTGCAAAGATCAGGAAAATGGGGAAAAGGGTGTGGTGAGGCTAGAACTGGAGTTCATGTACATAGTGAGTCTGAGAGACACCCTGGGAATTTATGTTTATCATTCCATGTTACCACAATGAAAACAAAGTGGGCCTTAGTTCCCCAATGGTCTGCAGTGAACACACCATGAATACACGGGAGTTAGCTCCACTGCATGCTGGGCTAGAGCTGAAGTTAGGTTTAATTTAACTTTGCTGCTCTCACAAAGCCCTGCATTCAGCCGCTGAATGCCAGTGCTGTAAGGCGTGATGGAGAAAGGCAGCAGGAGGGGTATTGCCATGGTCAGAATGATTGAGCCCCAGAACTCATGGGTGGAAATCTAGGGACCTGATGTCACCATGTGTGAGGTGGAGTGTTTGAGAGGTGGTGAGATCACAAGGTGGAACCCTCATGGATGGGGTTACTGTTTTCATACAAGAGACCACAGTATATGCTCTGCCACCTCCATTTTGGACTTCCAGTCGAGTCTATAGTGATCCGTTATAGCAGGCGGCACAAAGACACAGGGTGAGCCAATCACAAGTTCAGGAAGGAAAGAGGAAATGTTGCTAAATGATTAGTGCACTTTGACTTTTTGTCTTTACTCATCTTGAGTGACAAATACCTATCCATATTCTCAGTAGGATCTTTTTAAGTTTTTAAATCTTTTTAGCTTATGTAAATAGTATCTTTTGAAACAAATACTAAACTGTTTTAAGGAATGTTTATGTCAAGGAAATAAAACTAGGAAAGGACAAAGACCATTCATCAATTGGAAGGCTGAGCTTATAAAAACTAACAGTGGGTTAGAAGGGCTATCTGGAAAGCTTTAATTCTTTACTTTGTTTAGTTCTGTAATATTTCTCTTTTGGAAATAATTTCTGTAGATTTAGCCATGACACAGTGTAATATCCTTGCAGATAGGAGCTTGTCTTCTGGAATTCAAGTCCATTGAACACATTCTCACCCATAATAACTAGCTATCAGAAGGTCTAACTGCAATAATGTACTCAAGGAAGTAGCTAATGCACAGATTTCCTTCTCCAGTGTAGTGTGTAAGAATCAGGAATAGTTATTTTTTGCTTAATTCTGAACATAAACACCAATTTCCCATTACAGACGAGGAAGCATATGAAGAAAAAATTTCAGCATTACTTTACAGAACATTTTTGTGGTGGATATGTTACTAGTTCTGCAATGAATTTTCACTTTACATGGATTATAGGGGATTTGCAAATAATCATTTCCATATAAGGGTTTAGACCTTCTGAACTTGCATACTATCATAACTATGTAAGTATATCACTAGGAACCCAGTTGGCCCGAGGCAATGCTTGGTAAGTAATAAATGCAGTAAGTCACAAAAATCAGGTTAACTTCAAGCTCCACTTCTCAGCAATCTCACTTCCATGAGCTTTTGGAGTAAGAGCCCAAGTCCATGAACTGTCCATGGTGCTAAAAATTTACAAGTGAACAGAGGGGAAGAAGCAACACATTAATTAAGGCATGGCCTTCACTGAAACTGATAATTCATGGAAGGAAACAAACCTTCCTTAGTTAGCAGTGACATCAGGATTATTAAATTATTCCCGTGAATGAAAATTGCTCCTTTCCAAACAGAGCTCTTGGAAGGAATATAGAAATTCTTTAGAATATGTAGTGTTCTTTTAGACTTCCTGGTCAACCTATAGTTTTCAGGTATGATATTCATTATATGATTTAAAGGAATATAAAACCTACCACAGCTTCATATATCCTACCACTGTCCCATACAGTATCCATACAGTTGGGCTCTCAAATAACTTCTAATTTTATCAGAGTTGCATTTATTTTTCTGCCATCATGCCCTCTACCATCACCGCATGATAATGTCTACTTCGTCCCTACCTTTTCCAATGAGTAGATTCCAATCACATATTTTTTTTAGTAAATGTGATTGAATAGACCTGAGGTTATTGTACTAGCAGTGGAATGAAGAACCTTTGCATGACAGATTACTGACTATATGTTCCAGAACATGTGAGCTGTTTCACTTTTCAGTATAACTGCCCTTTTCCTGAATTTTCTCTTTCAGCTGATAATGAAAAGTTTGAACAGAAATTTATACATGGTGTTTATTGTAATAATAAACACAGTTGTTCAGTGTACTAATCTCAAACTATTTTAAAGCAGAAAGAATATTTAAGAGAATAGTTTTAATAGTATAGTCATGTCTTAGACTGTAACTCCATAAAAATGAATTTAAAAATATTTTGAATTGGTAAAAAAAATCAAGCTTCAATCTCATCACATAGTTCATCTATTAGCTTTCAGGATGTTTCATGTGTGAGAGACTGCATGTGTGCGAATCTGGACTCCAGAGTCAGCTGGACTGAACATGAATCCCAGATTGGACACATGAGCAAATGACTTAACCTGTTTTTCTTTCCCTGATCCCTTCTTTGTGAAATGGGAGAAACTGATACAAAGTTGATATTGGGATCAGATATGAGCATTTCTACTTAAGAGTAATGTCACCTAAATCTTAGCTATTATGATTACCTAAATAGATACATGATGTGATGGAAAATAAATCTACACACACAGAATCACAAAATTATGCAAAATCAAGCAAAATGATAGCAGTGAAAAATTTTTATGTATGTGGGTAATTTTTGTTTTATTTCTATATCTATTTCCCAGTTTTTTCACAGAATGAGAAAAATGCTGCTTTTGCAATAAGAAAACATTTTTGCATAACAGATTTAATACATGTAGTTTGAGTCACACAATATGTATATAGTGCAGACATAATATAATTTAAAATCTATGTGGTGCTTAAAACAATGCTCAACAAAGACTGCATTATATGACTGTTTATAAGTTAAAATGGCAAAGGAGGAACTGGATGCAATTGGAAAATATTCAAATTAAAAAATCTGCAAGAAAGGAAGTGAAATGAAGAAAAAATCAGAAAATGCAGTATCAGTCTAGCAAAATTTGGATTTTATTTTTCTAAGGTTTAAGTGTATTTTATAGGCAGTTATAGAAGCCAGCACAAAAGAGAAGTTAGAAAATCTCTAAAGAGAAAAATGAGTTTCATGGTCAAGTGCTGATCAGATTCACTTTGGAAAATAAAAACAGTCAAATAGGATAGACTTGTTTAGAAGAAGAAAAAGTTCTATAGATCTTGGAGTTAAAAAAAAGTGGGACTGAGTAGGGGTGTGTCGAAGTTCATATTTGTGAACATATGGTGAGTAGGGAGTTGAGGGCTTAGTGCCTGCACCGCCATGTCCTGACTAAGCACCAGAGTCTGTGGAGAATTCTGATGAACCCTATTGCCTGAGCTGGGAATGGGTTTGGATGTGGCAAAACTCCCTCTTCTGTGAAGGTCCCCAGGCACAGGTCTAAGTAGGTAAACTTTAACAGTGACCACTCATAAGTATATGCAAGGGAAGAAAAGAGGAAACAGCAAGTGTGGAATTTATCAGGTGTATCATTCAGATTCCTGGCTGCTTTAAATTTTTCCTCACACAGTCTTTCTGCAGCTAATAGAATGACTGCTTTTAGACTTCCAAGTATCTTCTATGACAATTTGCTTAAAATCTAGCCAAGTTGAAACTTTTTTTCACAGGATGAATAGCATTCTAATTATTCATGTTAGTGATAGAGTATAGCATTTTTTATAGCAAGAAAGTATTCACCTGTATTTTAAGTATAATTCTCTCAATGCATTTCTCCAATGTGACTGGTTAACAAGGAATTTCAGAAAGGAAATGAAAGCTACAGCCTTGTTAGTCAGGTCTGCACACACGATACTAATACAATCTGTCGCATGCCCGTTGGCCATCATTAAAAAATATTTGGGAATCCTTGTGATTGTGAAATTATCTTTATAAATTTTGTGGTCAGTTGACATTTCAATTTACTTTTAATTTTATATTTTAATTAAAAAATACACACTAGATATTAGAGTCTGTGGGAAAAGCCTAAATTTTATATTCTTTAGCTAGAATTAATCTTTGAATATGACTTAAATAGTGAAGACATTTATTATGTGCCCAGAGGTAATAGACTTATTTTAATAAATCTAATAAAGATTACATTGCTAAAAGGTGGCTTTGAAAGAGTAGAGTTGGAGTTTAGGTGTATTTAAGGGAATGAGATGTAACATAAGCAGAAAATCTAATAGTTTGACTTTAGCTATTCATTTTATTATCTTAAAGAAGTTAAATAAAAGCAATTTTACTAGTTGCTCCTTTCCTTCTTTTTCCTAATTTTCTCTCCTTCCCACATTACAATCTGTTCTTTGGTTTTGCACCAACAATTCTATAACACATAAATGAGGCATAATATTATAAATTCACTGACTTAATTCTCCAAATAGAGATAAAAAGTAACAAATAATATATAATTTGTGGAAGCTATGTTTTTTCACAACCACTTACATATAGGAGCTTACATTCACTGAAATACCAACTACAGATGTGCATGGGTCACTGTTCTCTTTTGTTCGGTGTTAAGGATACAAACTTTGTTAATGACTTCCAGCTTACACACACACATATACATTAAAAGTATATTTGGCATCTGTGTAGCAATTTTTTTCTTAATACTAACTTTTTTCAACATGGGGATTTCTATTTTTTAATTTTTATTTTTTTTTAATTTTTATTTTTTAATTTATTTATAAATTTCACAACATTGTAATTCCAGGGGTTTACCCCCACCTTTTCCCTCCTGCTCAAAGTTGTGCACTTCAGTTTGCTTAGCTTATTTTGACTTTTCCTCAAGTCCTTTGTTTATTTTTTCACTATATCCCATATATTAGTTAAACCATTTGGTTTCTGTCTTCTTCTTTATGACTTGTTTCTGCTAATATGATTTCTTCTAAGTACACCCATGTTATGAATTTGTCAAATTTTCATTTTTGATTGGTGAGTAATATTCCATTGTGTATATATACCACATTTTTTTCATCCAGTCATCTGTTTTGGGGCATTTAGGTTGCTTCCATGACCTTGCAATTATAAATTGTGCTGCAGTAAACATCTGAGCACAGGTGTCCCTTTGTACCCACATTGAGGCCTATTTTTTTTTTTAATTGAGGCAGCATGAGGATTCGTTCCCCATCACCTAATCACCATATTCTATCATGCTTTCTTCCCTCGTTGTACTTCCCTTCTGGGTGTTTCAGTTCTATAGCCATCTTTGAAGAGTTAGTTTCTAAGCTTGTCCTTATCTGCTCTTCAGTTTGGCTTCTCTATACACCATCCAATGACACCATCCAATATTTTTGCCTCCTGACTTACTTCACTTGGCATTATTCTTCCCAGTTCCAGCTATGCTGCCACAAATGACATGGATGTATATGTTTTTTGATCACCAAGTAATATTCCATGATGTAGCTATATCACATATTCAGCACTCATCTATTCCTGGGCACCGAAGTTGTTTCCATAATTTGATCAGTTAATGCTGCAATAAACACAGAAGTGTACGCTTCCTTTTGAGAGAGTGCTTTTGAGATTTTCACATAGATGCCTAGGAGTGGAATTACTGGGTAATATGGCAGGTCCATTTTTATCTTTGAGAAATCTCTGTATTGCACTTCATCAAGGCTTAACCAGTCCACATTTCCCTCAGTAGTGTAGGAGGGCTCCCTTTTGGAACATCCTCATTATTCAGTTTGGGGCCATTCTCACTGGTAGAAGCTGGTATCTCATTCTGGTGTTGATGTGCTTGGCCCTAATAAGTGATGAACATTTTCATATGACTGTTTGCTATTTCTATGTCTTCTTTCCAAACTGGTTATTTCTAGAAATAGATGATATGGTCTTAAAAGTGGAATGGCATGTTACCATTAATTTTTGCTATTTGGGGTTATAAGCTGTGTGTCATAGAAATGACTAATCATCAAAATTTAATAACTAGAAGTAAACATGGAAGATCAGCTATGCTACTAGAAAATCACCTGTGAATGAATCAATATTTTTGTCTACATATTTAACTGTGTAAGCAAGTTTTACAGCCAGAGATCTGTAGTACTCTTGACAGACATGGCAATAATAAGGTTCAAATAATATTGTGAATCTTTAAAAGGCTGTGCAGTGGTTGTGCTCAAAGGTTTCTAAAACACTAACTCTGACATACTTATTGAGGTAAAAGTCAGAAATATACTTTGTTTGGAGTTAAAAATTTAATCATGAAAATATACCCAAAGATGGACATCACTTAAAATACAAAGATCATCACTGGAAATAATTGTATTTAATTGACATGATCAAATTAATTTCCTAATCAGGGCAATTTTAATAGAATAACTTAAATAATTATTGAAGTTATTTGCATAATTCTAGATAGGGAAAGAGGAAAATACATAAAATATTTAAATATAATAATGGTAATCTGTTATAAATGGCATTTTTGTAGTACAGAAAGTGTATGGAATTTTTGACCAAATGAAATAAAAGCAGAGTTTCTGCTAAATTTTAAGAAGATAAGAAAATGTAATGAAAAGATACTCAGAGATAATAGACCAGAATTTAATAATCCACATCCTTGATAGACCATATTTGGGTGTAAATAGTTATTTTGTATAAGAATTGAAAAGCAATAGAGAATCTAAATGTTCATTATTCAGCAAAAATTTTATTTAGCCTAATCTGGTTATTGTGAAGATCTAGACACTTACCCTTGAATTCAAGGCCATTTCTCTTATCTTTAGAAATCATTGTGGGAACAATAGGAAATAAACCTTTAAATAGATCAAAATTCCTTTCAGATCCTGAAACATATTTCTATATAGAACTCTGTAGCAGTAATGATAAAAATTCCAGATACTAGAAAAATATTTGGAGAAGAGAATGGTGAGAATACTTTATAGTATTATTATTTAATATATTAATATTTCTATAGAAATATACATTATATAATGTAAATGTAATATATACTATATATTATAGTATATAATGTGTATCTCTATATACAAACACATATTATTTATACTATACTACATATATATGTAGTATTTATACTATACTATATATATATATATATAGAGAGAGAGAGAGAGAGAGAGAGAGGAGTTCTTAAATTAGGGCTATAACTTTCACATTCCCCTAGTTCTTATCATTACATTTTTAAATTAAATTATGCTTAATTTATGTTTACAAAAGTAAAGACATATATGTGTTTTTATATCTACATTTATATTTCTATAAGTCTGAACACAGAATATTAAATATGTTCCCAGTAGTCGTACTAAGAATACTATTAAGAGTGCAGCTTTATTACCACTATGACTGTAAGTTACTTTGTATTCTTATCAACAGCAATTAGATAAGATTTAATATATACTGTGGTTGTTCATTCATGAGCTTGATTAAATTTAGTTTTAATTTCCTTTTTCCCCTGTACCATGAAGAACTAAACAATCATTGAAGGCTTTTATATTTTACAATCTCATTCAAGCAATTAAAAAAAAAAAGAAATGCAGGCTACATAGAAGAGATTTACTCATTCACATTGAAATTTGTCTTCTCTCAACAAAACAAGACTAAAAATTCTATCAAGAAGCAATATAAAGCAAAATATTAAATGCAAATAAACATAGAAGTGATCACCAACTCATTTTCTTTACATAATGCAGATACACACATACACATTGGGAAAGAATAGGATACTAGCTATCTTGAAATTCCATCTTTTAAAATGTCAGTCCTTTCTGTTACAATATTCACCTTGCTTCCAGGACATCAGGATACGCTAAATCAGTATTTTGATTCTGAACCAGAAACAAAAGAACAAAGATTGTGCACTGTTCTTGTGAAAACTAAAATTTAAATAGCATATATTTTTGTGTGTGAATAGTACACCCTTAATAAACATTTATTAAGTTAAAATCCTGGAAAACTTGGCTATCGGACCCTTACGATGATGTTTACCTGTTTTTACTCTATAAAATACCCTAGTTATTCAGTTTCCCTCAGAAAATCTCTTAAATATTTTGAAAAACATCTAATGAATATTGTTAGTGAGGGAATATTGGTTTGCACAATGTTAGATATAAAAAAACATGTAATTCAGTTAACCATGAGAAAGCATTTTTTTAAATAACTGCAATGAAGTTGATAGAAAACTAGGATTTTTCATTAGGACAGTATTTTTATTCAGATGATGTGTTTTAGAAATGGTTCTCCATGCAAAGCAAGACTCAGTGTTCTCCCAATCATGGAGCCAGCTACTTATCACCATCTATACCTTTGAAGATATTATGTGTGTAGATAGTAGTTTACCAATAGCAAAAGCACTGTATCCACACATAAATAGAATCTTTTAAAGGATCATTGCTATTTTGGTATTTTGTTAGGTTCATTTTTAAAGTAATAAAAATATGAATTGTCAGACAACATAAAGCAAATTGTCTGACCTTGTTGTAAAATGTGTGAAATCTAAAATATCTGAAAAGTTCCTAAAAATGCTAGGAATATTCTTACTTTGTATTTGACTTTATTTAATAGAAAATACTATTTGAAGTATATTTCTCTGCAAAATGTTGAATATGTTGCTATAAAATTTTCTACCATATCAGTAAAAATAGCATGAAACTCATGCAATCCAATAGTTATTATCATAATCATAACTAAATGACTGTCATTATCTGATGATGCTTGAAACAACCTCTTTAGATTTTTGCCTCTAGAAATGGAATAACTATTCTTGAAACTTGATTTTCTCTCCTCTCCAATGTGAACTGTGATACTAGTTCCCTGCAGATTTCTGTTCATATTTTATTTTTGGTTGGTTGTTCTTACTGATGTACAATTGACATATTTGTTTCTGGTGTATACATAATGATTCAATATTTGTATATATTGCAAAATGATTGCCATGCTAAGTCTGGTTAACACCAATATACATAGTTACAAAATGTTTTTTCTTGTGATGAGAACTGTTAAGATTTAGCAACTGTCAAGTATGCAAGAGACTGCTAATTATTGTTGGCTCTACTGTATATTATACCCCATATTTTTTTATAACTGGAATTTGTGATTTTTGACACCTTTCACTCATTTTGCCCCATCCTTTATACATGACAATCAGCAATTTGTTTTCAATATCTCCAAGCTTTTTGAGGTGTTTTTGCTTTTAAATTCCATATAGAAAATTCATGTGGTGTTTGAATTTTTCTGATGTACTTGACTTAGCGTTATGCCCTCAAGGTTCATCCACATTGCCACAAAGGTCTGGCTTTGATGGCTTTTGAAGGCTGTATAGTACTCCTTTGTGCCCAGTCATCAGCTGATGGGTATTTAGGCACTTTGTTTACATAGGTTGACTAATTTAAGAATGCTGCAATGAACAGGAGAACTGTGTATCTGTTTGAATGAGTGTTTTCATTTTCTTTGGGTAAATACCCAGAAGTGGAATTGCTGAGTCACATGCTAGTTCTTTTAACTGTTTGAGGAATCTCCATACCATTTTCTGTAGGGACCTTTTCAATTTACTTTCCCACCAAGGCCCCCTTTTCTCCACATCTTAACCATCTTTATTATCACTTATTTAGTTTGATAATAGTCATTCTGATAGGTGTGAAGTGGTAGCTCACTGTGGTCTTAATCTGCATTTCTGATTAGTGGTCTTTAACCTTTTCCTAGGCTGTTAGCTGTTCATACATTGTTCTTCGAAAAATTATCTCCTTGGATCTTCTGTCTTCTTGTTAGTCACATTGTTTGGATTTTATTTTGCTATTGAGTGACATGAATTGATTAGGTATTTTAGATAGTAATCCCTTTTATAGATAGGATATAAGCACTTTTCTTCATTCAGTAGGTTATCTTTTCATCTTGTTAACCTTTTCCTTCCCTATACAGCAGATCTTTAGTATAATATACCCACCCCCCACCCCATTTTACTTTTGTTTTGTTGCTTTCTGGTAATATTCTTTTTGGAAATCATAAATTTAAAAAGTCAAGAGAAATGATATATTTGTCATTACCCATAAACTCAAAATACCTCCTCACTTTTCATGGTCCTTTTCAGAATCTACATTTTTTTTGTAAACTTAATTAAAAGGAATTTTGCATTCATATTTGATTCAAAGACATCTTTAGCAATTCTGTTCATAGATTTTGGATTACTGGAATCTTCCCCTTGCTTTTAATTCGAACTTTTATGTAAGTGGTCTAATCTTTGTCTTGGGTGTACATTTTGTCCATATTCAATAGCATAATTATCTTTCCCCCAGTACTAACATCATTTTTATTAATAATGTTGCTTACTAAGATATATCATTGAATAGAAACTCTTGTCATCTTTGTTGTTTCTGAACTTGATGTACAATATTGCTCTCTGAAGAGAAAGATTTTCATACCGTTTTCAAGTACAATTTCTAGGTCGGTAAAGGAAGTTCTTTTTACGTCCAATTTTAATTATAAATCACTTAATATTTCACTAGTTTAATTATGTTCTAGTCATACCATTTTTCTCAGAGTAAAATGTTCTAATAGAGAACCTTCTTTAAATTCTAAAATACAAATACAATGTGGTCTTAGTGAATGTTTAAAGTCTAGCTTCCATTTGCTAGAATTATCTCTTATGATTTCTGAATCCATAATTATGGATTAACTATAATTCTCAGACTACTTTCATGTTTAATGACTTACTCCCTCAAAACATGTCTCAGAAAATGTACTATATTCTTTTAGAGAGGTACTTTTTAATCTATTTAAGGTTTTGATAAAACTCAATTTTGAAGCTGCGTTTAAGAGGGAATAAAGACATTGAGTGAAGTATTTTATAATATCTTAAATTATACCATTTTCCTGTTTATTCCATTGCATTTTGTAAATATCAAATGTAAGGGTAGCCATATCCTTTTGTCAATAGTCTGAAGGTTACCTGGACATGTTAAATCTTTTTTCTTGATCAAATTTTTATAATTGACCCTTAGTTTGATGAGATATTTGGGGTTCTTTGTCATGATTGGCACCCCCGAACTGTGCTTTATAAGGGATGACAGGTCCCTCATTTGCACTTAGCTACAGGATATCCTTTCCTGTGGTTACACTTTCTTATTTCTGGCAAATGTAGTTTTATTTGTACCACTGAACACACCATTGTATCTTAATTCTTTTTTAAATAGAAATTTCTTAGAGCTATATGTTTAGAGCAGAAAAAGGACAATGGATGTCTACTTTTACAGCATCATTTTGAAAAAAAAATGCTTACATATTCTTAAGGTTCAAAAGTATTTTATATGTGCATGTAAAATGATTTCTGCTATTAGATTCAATGTCATGTCTAAGATACAATTTTATTGTAATGAGTTCAGCAAGAGTCTTAAGAATTGGTTATGTATTGGGCCACCAAACAAACACTTTCATTTTCCTAGCTTAATAATGGTCCATAGGCAGCAAATAAAAAATATTTATTATGATGAAACAAGAACTGATATCATGGTATCTGAGTGACCCATAGAAGTTAATGCAATCTTCGAGGTGTCTAATGTAGTCCAATAAATAGCTAGGAGGAGAATGTGGGTCACTCTCTAGGCAGTCTTCCACAAATCTCAAAGAACAGTGATAAAAATGATTCAGAAACAGTGACCAAAGAACCTCAATAAAAGCATAATCCTATTTTGCAAATTGCTTCATGTTTACAAGAGACAGTGATAGTACCTATGCATGATGTATAATGTATAATTTTATTTAAAATTATTTGATTACATGTGATCATGATTACAATGCTCAGTATTAAAATATTTCCCCTACAATATTTTTAAAGTGCTTTCTTTCAAGTATATATTCTTGTTTGGTCATCCTTGCCATTCTGGAAAATAGAGCATAAATAGATTTCTAAATCATAATATAGACATACACAAATGGACCTAAAGTGGGAAAGTGGATTTCCACATTTTTTCCACATTGTCATTTAAAACAGTTGCTTTAGGTTTTATTTCTCTATAAGAAAATATACATTCTGCATCATTCAGTAGATTTTTTAAATCATTAGGTAACTTTGTGAAATAGATTCTGAAAAGTGTATTCTCTATAAAAACAATACTATTGAACACTTCTGGTTTTTGTCAAAGTTATGCAAAATAATGTATTTTTTTTGCATATCAGAGTTGTAAGGTATACTTGAACATTTTTGAAGACTTGAGTATTTCTGCAGGTTGTATTGATGCCTTGTTAGACCTCTGTGAAAAAGGGTAAAGGAGAAAAATATTCCCCAAATAAGAAATACTAAATAGGAACACCAGAAAAATTTATTCTGAATGTTAACTAAAAGATTTGATCTTTCATTTTCAATTTAGTTGAGACTTATTCTTTTTTATTTGTCGTACACCTTAATAGGAATCACTAATTGTTTACAGAGAGAAAGATACAGATCAAGTATCACTTAAGGAATTTTAATGATAAAGAAACACATCATCCGGGCCAGAGTGTAATCAGAAAGGCAAAGAGAACACTTAGTTATGAAAGAATAGTCTATTTCTGTTCTGATGAGGGAATGACTGAATTAGACCTTTAAAACATAATTTCAGAAGACAACAATAGCTGCTATCGTTATCCAACAACTATCAACAATTATATAAAAATAGCAAGATGTAGAAGAAAGATGTAACAGAGCCCAACACTTTCAAACATACAAATTTTAAGAGGAGGGAAACACATTTTATGCAATCAGTTCTTCATGGAAGCTTTGTTGTCACTGACAGCAGCTCTCATTAAGACCCTATCTTTTCTCCCTTGGTCTTGTCTTCCATCACTCTACATTATTCGTTGATTTCCCAATTGGCAATTTATTTTTTAAATGCTTCATAGTGAAAGAGTCAGAGAAGATAAGGGGACGTAGGGGTCTGCCTCAGGCTCTAAGGTGGCTGGGGCTCAGATACAGAGAAGTGCACCAAAGGACAACATGGGATGTCCCCACTGTCCTGAATGGCATTAAGCTCAGCTGTGCAGGTCAGAGTTCGAAGAAGGTCAAGCAGAACAGATGAGAAACGTTTCCTATCTGGGGAATGTTTTTGCTCCTTTATCTTTTCTTCCATACATCTAACACTGTCTATGTCAATGAAGGTTGTAGAAATACTTGACTGCAAATGTGTGTGCAGCTCTACCTTAAAATTCTAACTTGCAAGGAAATAGACAAACTTGTGTATGACACTGATAAAAATTAGAAAATCAAGTTTGGTGGTGATATGCTTCGAAGAGCGACTACAGCTTACAGCATCTGCTGTACAAAGGTCTGTAACGATTCTGAAAATCCACTGAAAGATGCAGAAAAAGATTGTATATATCCTTGCAAGTCAGAAATGTTAAGATATTTCTAAAGCTTTCTGTACATGGCATAACTTACCAAAGTGACTTCCAACATATAAACATTTTACAATTTGAGTAACTCATTAATTTAAATGGAAATTGCACATTTAGATAAGAATTTGAAAGCAATGTACTATAAAAATGCTGTCATACACAACTTCCTTTCCACATGGTATTTATTTGATTCAGAAAACAGATATTCCAGAAAGTCACTGGGAAGAAGGCAGTTTGAACAGTGTCGTGACTTTTCTATTACACCCACAGAAATTTTTTCATGTGCTCCAATTTTAGAAGCCTCTGGAAACAATGCTTCAGAGAACAGTGTGGACATTTTTAACCTGTGGTATGGTGGAAAATGACCACAGTGAGTAGGCCAGCTGGAGGTAAAAAATAAAGGAACAGGACATCAAAATGGTAGCCACAACTAATCAACTTCCCAGCTATCAGATCAGGTTGCTTCACTGTGGGTTTCCATTATGGAATCCCATCTCCTTCAGTCCTTACATAGGCAAAATTCATGTTTGCTTTATATTTTATAATAGTATTATTGATACTACATTGTCAACAAAAATTAAGGGAACAACCCATAATAGCTTGATTCTAAAGATGTAATCAAATTATGTTCAGTCATTATTGATCTAGAGATTTCCATTTCATATAAATAAAACAAAAAATGTGGACTCTAACTTTCATAAACTGCTAAGTCATTTTATTTTGAAAATTAGTTGATAATGTGAAGATATCAGCTCACTGGTTCAATAGTCATCAAATACTTGCTGCTGTTCCTTCCTTTATTGTATTTTCCTAGAGACTTGCATATGTCAGCAAGTTGTCAGGTTTCAGCATGATACTGTCTATTCTTAATTTGTTAAATACATTCTAAGAAATTTCAATGTTATTTATAAAGTACCAACGTCAAAAATTGGTAAATGTCAGAATCTAAATTAATCGAGATCCTTTTCACTAGAGCCTCCCATATTTTAAGGAAGGGAAGATACATAAGTATATAATATTTAAAAATGTATGTTCTTGTATAACTGATGTATGATAAATCTCAGTCACTTGGTTTACCTAGGATAGACATCAACTTCTTTTGCTCTTTTTTCAAATTATCTGTATGATTTGATGATGTCCTATGAAGTGGTGTCAGGTAAATGGCCACAAATATAGGCAGAAAAGAATTTAAATGCTCTTCACCTCATAGCTTCCACACTTTGCGATATGGCTGCCAACTACTTATGACAGGCCAGGACCAGCAGAGATACACTGCTCCAAGGTAGTGTAAAAGACATGAAACATTTACAGTATTTAATTCTTTTAAAAGTGTTTTTTTTTGAGCTTCCCATCCACTCGTGGATATTGGTTTAACATTCACTCTGGGCCAAAATTACTGGACATAATTTGGTTATAGCTTTGGCCATCAAGCTATGATAGGTTTTTCCTCTAATGATTTGATATTGTGATCCTGTCATAGTACATACAATGAAGTCTAATTAACATCTGCCTCAATACATAGTTACACTAAATTTTCTTTCTTGTAATGAAGACAACTTTTCAAGATGTGATACAGACAATTCACTATAGTTAATGCTGTCTGTGACAGCCTGTGACTTCTTTATAACTGGAAGTCCTAAACTCATTTTTCTCATCCCTTGTCTGGCAACAACCAATCCACTCTCAGTATCTGTGAACTAGATTTGAAATTTTATAAATTTCACATGTGAGATTATATGGTGTGTATCTGTCACTTAGCATAATGCTCTGAAGGGCTAACCTTGTTTTCGAAAATGGCAAGATTTCATTCCTTTTTATGACTGAATAATAATCGGTGTTTGGAGAGTCCAATCACATTACCATTCACCACTCACTCACCAGTGGGCACTTAGCTTGTATCTGTAGCTGGTGCATGTAAGTAATGCTACAATGAACATGGCAGGGACAAATCTTTTTGAGAGCTTTTAGTTTCTTTGGATGCTCAGGAGTGGAATTCCTAGATCATGTGCTATTTGAGACCTCTATACTCTTTTACAGAGAGACTGTAACAATTTGTTTTTCCATGAACAGTGCATTAAAGTTGCCCATGCCCTGATTCATTATCCCCTGTCTTTGATGATAGCCTTTCTAGCAGGTGACTTTGATGTGAATAGTGATACTAGGCATCTCTTTCATCTACCTGTTGCCCATCTATTTGGCTCCTTGCAACAATATTTATTCGTGTCTTTCTATGTTTAAATTGCTTGCTTTACTATTAAATTGTGTGAGATGTTTCAGATATTCACACCTTAAGCTATGAGTTACCAATATTTTCTCCCATTCAAGAAATTGGATAATTTCCTTCACAGAATTTTAAACTATATTTTACCACAGTTTTTGTCAATTACATTTGCATTGGGGTAATATTGTTTTATGACATTGTATATGATTTAGGGGGGATAGCTTCGTATCTCCTGATTTGTATTTTACCATTTTATCCCCTCTATCAAGGCACTGTAGTCCTTTAACCTCTGCCAATATTATGTTGTTTGATTACTACAACTTTGCAATATAGCAAAGTCAGGAAATATCATGCCTTTGACAGTAAATATTACCAGCTTTAGCACTGTCTGTTCAATTTTGAAAAATGATGTTGGAGTTGATAGGATTTACTTGTTTCATATTCACATTAACAATGGTGATACATAATTTTTTTGGGGATTACATAATATATAATAAATTTCACCTACTACTTTTTTAAGAAATGATTCATCTGTGTGGTTCATACTGTGTTTCTGTTGCACAGTGTTGTTTGAAACTTCAAGTACTGGAAGTTGACTAGAAGAAAAATGATAGTTTTCTAAAACTCTTGTAATAATGTAAGTGCTGATCCAGTTCATTCATTTTACACTCTGAACAATGTTTTTCTTTTAAAAATAAGGTATGATACTGTTTTGATACCAACTTATGTATTGGCAGGACAGCACTTTAAATTCCAGACAATTGTACACCATAAACCTCTAAAATCACATTAGCAAATAACATTTATACATTCTTTGCTATAAAAAGCTCAAAATACAAGATTTCATTTATAATATGGTAAAGAAGACTATAGCAATATAAAGCACAACCAGGCCAAGTTGAAAAAACTTTAACACATCAGGTCTGAAGTCAACTATTTATACCATCTATGTTGAAGTAGTTCATATTCTTTTTCTTTGCCAAGAGCTCCTGACATAAGAGGAGGGTGAATTACTTGGGCAGAAAAGGATGGAGAGCAGAGGTGGAAAGTAGAAACATTCAGTTGGGTGATATAAGAGCTTCCAAACAAAACAGGGCACAGCACACTCTTCTGAGGTAAAGGGCAGAGGAAAATTAAAAGTAGGACAGAACGCAGAGTAAGTAGTGATACATGTGACACAGAATCAGAGAGGAGACAAAAGACACAAACGGAGCTTAACTCAGCACGAAGGTCCTGTGATTTCCTTACAGAAATCCTATGTTCTCTCTGCCAAAGCAATACAGCATGTGATTTCTCCAGTGCTGCTAAAACATTTCAGGGTTTAAAAGTCTTTAGTATGCATTTTAATAGGAAGGTGTTAGAGAGCATTTCTAACATGACTACCATGGTGCTGCCAAATGGCTGGAGATCCCATTGCCTGAAAATCAACAGTTGGAACAAATTTTATTCATATCCCCAGTCTCTGTGACTCATGGTCTAAATTGTCAAAATAACTGTCACTTTTGTTAAACTCTGAGTTGTTGGCCGTGTTTTCTCTGTCCATTAGGACCACATATTATGAATGCTACATCTTTAGAAAACGAACTGATAATAATGCAGGCAATTTGACCTGAGTAAATATTTTCACATATAAGGGAATTTAGCTAGATAAAAGAGAAGAAAAGAATCTCAAGGATATGTGATCAATGAAAAAGATGGTTTTAGGAAAAGATAGTAAACACTAGATTTCGAAGCTGAATGTTTCATCCTTAGGGTATCTCCTAGTGTGATGCAGTGTGAGTGGCCTTTATGATAGAAACTTCAGCCAGGATAAGGGGAAGCTATATATAGTTTATGGCGAACACAGTAACAAGCTGTCTTATCTAAGTTAAGCAAAACCTGTACAACTGATTTTAAAATTGTTATGAATGTGGCAATGAAAGTTTCCTCCATAATTTACAGGGAGAGATCTATGACTTTAAAATGGCTGGAAAGAATGCAATGGATAATGAACAAAAAAGAATCTAAGCACACATATTGGTATTTCTTAAGAAATTAATGATCAGAAAGTCAAAATAGAAGTATAAAAATTCATAAGAAATATATCTGCTTCTAAGAGCTTCTTTAGCTAAAATTGTGTTACACATTGAATGCACTTGTCATGATTACATTAAATTTATTAAGTACATATTTACAGTAGGATATATTCTATTCACATTCAAAGAGTATAAAACTAATTTTGGTACTCTGGAAAAAGGTATAAAAGGGCAAACTGTAGTCAGATCACTACTATCACCAAGAGTAGAATTTTGTTTAGGAAAAGAGCATGAACATAGGATCATGCTCAATCATAATAGTTCAGACATGGAAGCAATAACCCTGCTCATTATTCTTGGGGAAAATTACCAAAATATGTAGGCGAGCTTTCTGCATAAGGAGCTAAATTTAAAATGGCTGGTAATAGCAAGTGCTGGATCAAAGCATAACACTATAAATAATAAAGCTTAACACTATATGTGTTCAATGAAACTATATTTTCAAAATGCAAATACCCAAAGACTTTTAGTGACTATCCTATTTTTGACCATATATTGAGCCTAATCCCCACTGTAAAAAAATACGTAGAATTTGGTAGTATCCTTGCAAGATGTCTGAATGTGTAACTAGGAACTCTCCCCACCCCACCCCATACAGATTCCAATCCTGAAATGTGACATTGGAAGATGTAAAACTATGAAAACTGCACTAGAGGGGAACTATTTATGAGCATCTTAAGAGTTACAAACTAAGAGGTAAAACAAGCTAAAACTTGAATTTTTATCTATCTTTTTACTCATGTAATTTCTAGGATGGCAGGAAGAAGAACAAAGGAAAATAGAAAGATAGACGAAGCTTACTATGGGAGGTACTGAAAATGCCACTGTATTGTTGCCCTTCATTACAGGAATGTAATTAAGAGAATCAGGATTTCAAAAATAACTTGATGACTTTTAGCATAAATAAAATTGATCTATAGCTCTCACACTGAGTTGCAGAGGATAAAAAACATCAGTGTTGCCCAGCACAGCATAATTCCTGTAGGCAGGCAGCATGCACACACAGCATCAAGCATGCAAAAGCAATAAAGAAAAGAAAGCATGCTCATTTCTTATTTATGACATTTTGTTAATATTTTAAACCCTTTTTATGAAAGATAAAGCCCTCAGATTGACTTATCGTAACGCCCATCTATATTCTGTATAGTAGAGGCACCACAGGTAATCTGGCAAAATGGAAAAGGGTGAAGAGCCAAGATTCTGCGCTCCCTGCTCCTACCTCTCCCACTCCAGGCACCCCGTTGTCATTCACCCCAAGGGCACAGATGTGCACCTTAACACATCTTGATTTTCACCATTATCATGGGAGTCAAAGCCAGTGAGGAATGACAGTCTATCTGGGCAGATGTGACTGGGAAGAGGAGAAAGGTGTTCTCCCAAATCTTAGGTACCTCATTGTTGCTCTTATTCCCAAAAGATCATTCAAGCCTTGTGGATCTGGTGATATTTAAGAAGAGGTGCAGGGAAATCTGAGAGTTCAAATTAATAAAGTTTTCAAAATGCAAATACCAAGGCATTTACAGTTACACAAAAAACACATCCACCTAACTCTAATCCCCACTGAAAAATAAGTGACTTGGGAGTATAACTGATTGTTTGCTTCTAAATGCACCGTGGTTAGGAGAGCAAGCCAACTTGATATAGGAGCTTATGAACACAAGAGATTTCTCCCTGGAATGCACCAGGATGGAGCTTTCCTGAGTCTCCACCAGAACACACTGAGCAGAGACTACGGGGAGCTCAGAAACACCTGCTCATCTACACATAGCAGTGACCCCCTCCCCCCAAAAAAGACGTGATCTAAGCTTGTGACCCAGAACAGTACTTCAATCAGAAGACAATAATCCCCAAAGGATGAAATCAGAGTAGGAAAATATTGGGTAATAATGTCACATCTTACTATGAGCTTGATTGATGGGCATCACTGTAAAGTAGACAGTAGCTCACCAAAGCTACAAGAAAGTGGCAACATTGGAATAACCCTATTTTATAGGAGACTGAAACAGGAGTAGACGGGGTTGTGAGTGGAAACCCCAGATGTGTGTTGTTTCCTTTGCAACAAGGGCAGTTCTGACCTGGCTCAGCTTAGGCAGAAAGCCGCTTGAGACAAGGAACTCAACATGGAGAGCAGCTCTCCCAAGACTCTTTTAAATATGAGGTAGTTTGAACAGGGCGTGGTGGCATGCGCCTGTAATCCCAGCTACCTGGGAGGCTGAGGCTAGGGATCGCTTGAGTCCATGGGTTTGAGACAACCCTGGGCAACATAGCAAGACCTAGTCTCTAAAAGAGAAAAAAAAAAAATCTGACGTAGTTTGGGAAAACTTAAGTGAAGAGTTAGGGGAAAAGATATCAAAAAGAAAACAGTCCCTCCCACTGGAGATAAAGGGGGCTTCAGAGAAAGCTGAGTTCAATGAAGAGCCTGAGAAGAGAGTGGAGGTTACTGCCAAGCAGGAAAGTTCTCACTGAATAAAATAAGAAAAAAAATTTTTTTTCCAATTAACCTCAGAGGTCGAAAGGATTCTGCAGCCATAAAGATAAAAAAAAAAAAAAGATTAAATTAAAATCAAAAAACTAAAAATACTGCCTCACATCACTTTTATTAAATTACTAGTGATAACGCTATAGCGGGAAGTTAGCCCAACTCATTGGGAATTAGTTTGTTGAGTAATTAAAGGCATCTAAGGAAAAAAGTTAAAGATGGGTACAAAGAAAATTGTACAAGTAAATGAGAATATGCAATGACTTCAAAGAAACAGGTGCTAGACAGAAGCTTTAATTAGAGTTTATCACTAGCTTTGCTGTAAACAATCTTAATGTTCTCATGAAAATGTAACTTTTTTTGGACCCAGAATTTGGCATAAACAACACCGTGATAGAAGGGAGTGGAGATGTTGGTGATAAGAATTAAATCATCAGTTATGGGTGATATAGTTGGAGACTTACGAGGACTTACAACAATGTAAGGAAGAAAATAGAAAAAAATTAAATCTTCTACAACTACTATAGTCCTGAATGCAGAAGAGAAAATTTATAAAATGATAGGAAAAACACCTCACCTATTTAAAAGCAGCTGCTACCAGTAAATGAGCCTTTGATTGAAATATATCTTAAAATTTCATGAGATGTAACACTAATTTATAGCTTCTGAACTTGTGTTTACTTCAAAAGCACTAACATGAAATCAACAATGCCTCATACTTTACTTTTATTGTCTGTCATCTATTGATGGTTCAATTTTGTAGGGTTTGGTATTGATGTTTTTTTAATGAATTATTTGTAGATAACTTTTATGCCACTAGTTTAATGAAGTCAGGTAGAGGACTAATGCACTTAGATCCTTTGTTCAAAATCTTAATTCCATTCTCTGATTATGAAAAATACCAAATTTGTAATGTTTTAGATATTATATGTGGCTAATTCACATCACAAATTGCCATCCTCTAATTGAATTTAGTCAAAGTAATGCCTTTTATGCACTTTTTGTGGTTATAAAGTTTGAATTTCTAAAGCATGAAAGAAATTTCATGCAAAGGCAATTAGTAATCCTTCCGAAATTAAAAGTTATCATTGCTCTCAGTGAGCCACTGTGAACATTTCTTCCACTGATCTTATTGAACAAGTGCCGGTAGAACAAAATCATCATAGCCAATCAGTGTTCTTTCTCATTTCTCCCTAGACCTCTTCCAAGGTTCTAAGCAGGGCACATCTGATGACATGTTACAGAACATCACTGATTTAAAAGAACTAACCACCCTCTCCTGGGTGAATTCTCTAACAGAATTGCCCCACACCACTATAAGCACAGACAGAGGCTCTTCAGTGCCCAAACACTGTTGCAATACAGTAAAAGAAACTTGTTCACTTATGTCCTGTTTCCAAATATTTGTAAAACTACATAACTTCTGTGATGTTGGAAGATAAAGTACCAGCTTATAAATGGAATCACTGTTGTTGAAGACCTCTGAAATTATTCTCATTCTCAGCCTTGATTTGCAGGAAGTATTCCATCCAGAACTTTTATGACTAATGTTTACTATCTAGACTTAGAGGCGACTGGTGGGTGAGCAGTCACATTATTATTTTGTAGCCCCCAAACAGGCATTGTTGTCTTTCTTTTTCTACAGGAGTCAGATACCAGTAGCCACATTATTCCGCTGCAGGAATTTCTATTAAAATGCAGTATGAAAGTATTAGACTCTATTCAACACTTCAGCGAAGGCAGTCACTTTCTAAATGCACATTTAAAATGAGAGACTTTAGTCCAAAATATATTTCCTACTTTTGGAAATAAAGATCTATGTAAAAGAGCTGTATTCCCATTCAACCATTATATTCTCTGAACTATTTCCATTCAAAAAGACTAAATAATAGACCTAAAAGCAAGTTTCAGAGAACCGATATAATCTGGTTTTATGTAACTGAATGAATATGTCTAAAAGCAAAATATAGTTAATTCAATAAAATTGATAGATCTGAGCACTGATAGCTCACTTTTTATTCCACATTATGGCTTAATATTAAAATGATTTTTAAAACATTTTTAATATTAAATTCACATTCTTCTACTTAGTCATCTCTTGCTGCAGAGGAGTGCCCAAAATATTTCTCTGAGCAAATGGATTTGTTTGAAGCTAATGGTTAATTTGAAGCAACTGTTAAAAATCCAGACACTTAATTCCTCTATTCAAAAGAACAGTTAATAGAATTTTTCTTTGGGGAAATATTCTCAAACCTAGTCATCATTGTTATTCTTTTTGATATTTTTTTTTCATTTGTGGAGATCAGAAGTGAAAGATGTGGTCAATTTTAAGTGGATGCATATTAAACAAATGATTAGTGAAATTCCAGCCAATCAAAAATGTGTTAGTGTTATAGTCTTCATCTTTTTTTCAATCTTTTCTCAATTTAAATATCACAAGGTAATGATTGAATATGTTGGCCTTTCCTAAAATGGTACAGTTGCCATAAATTATGTTGAAAGTTAATACCTTAATATCTGTTTAATTATTATCTCCATTCTTCAGGTGAGAAAACAGGCTTCAAAAGAGCATTTTTTTTTCATATCTGATGTTCTCCAAACCCTCTCCCCTATAATTCTGCTACATTCATGAAGTAAATCACAGACTCACTAACATTACCTTCCTTATCTGACAAATGGAAAAGTCTAGTTTTCCTTCATTAATTAGGTGGGTTGGTGTCTTCCTGTGGGGGAAAAAGTTCCATTGTTAAAATATTTATCCTTGAGCAATAGCGAACTTGTGTTTTTCTCTAAAATCATTTTTTAAATTTCTGCTTTCAACACAAAATGTCTATTTGCTATTTTTGTTGCTTTCTCCAGGCCATCAATGTAGTCATTTAATAGCTTATTTGGGACCAATCTCACATTACTTGTTGGCATAGATTGGTAACTCACCTCAGTAATTATAGTTCAAGTCAGACTTGGGGCTATCTTTTTCCCACAACAATGCATTCAAATACAAAGTGCCCCTCTTATGACTAGAACTCTAGAGAACATTATTACAGATATGTGGAAACTTTGCCCATTTAAATTTTCCAAGCTATTATTGACAATAGTAATTATGTTATCCTGATAGTTTGTTTTAGAGTAAGTCTTCATTTTCCAGCAGGTTTGTCTTTATCTTTTGAGTGGTGGAGAGCGTTAGATTAAACTAACCTCTAAACACCACTGTCCAGGTGTACGTTATCAAATGTACCTTCACCAGCTCTGTACTTGACTGAACAGAGGAAGAGGTTTCATGTGAAGTTAAAGAAACCATACGATCTTCACATCAATATAGATGAAAAATAGTATGGTTTTTTCCTTAGATATAAACATCAGCAAGTGTATTCTCCCCACAAGATGCAGAATGCTATAGTGCTAGATGCTGTCTTTTAGCCATGTCTGAAAACAAGTATCAAGAGAAAAACAAATGAGGAAATCACTCAATTTTCCAGTGGTTTTTTTGGAGAAAGAGAAACAGTTGCAGAGTAAATAGTTTTCACCTAGAAACATAAAACTATATAAGTCACCGAAAATCTTTTGAGAACAACAAAAAGACTTAACAGAAGGTCCTAGTGGGATGAAGAATGACAATCTCAAAAGCATGTCCTGCTCAAAAGCACAAAGACAAGACTATCTCAAAAGCAATTTGGATATGGTTGTGGGACAATGATGTAGTGAGACATTGATGTAGCAGCGATAAAAGTCACACAATTCTCAAAGGTTTCAAGAAAGTTCTACCAGGAAAATCGCTACCTGGTGGAACTAAATTAAAAAGGAAAAGAGGTCAGTCCTTCCCCATATTTCATGGTCAGAATGGAAGAGGGAATTACTTTACTGCCAACTATATATTTTTTTTGTGGGAAGAAAACAGGTATACATATCACAATACCATAATTACAAAATTATAGCCATGCAAAATACTATAGTTACTCATGTGTGATTTAGAAGTTTTGAATACCACAGGAATGATAAACATCAAATCCAGTGTACTAATTATTATTTCTGGGAATATATAATGGAGAATAGGATAGAAAAGATGGCCACAGAGAATGTCAACTATCTCTGTAATGGCTGATTTTTTAAAATCTAATTGCTTTAATTTTGTATATATATTATTGTGTACCATGGGGTTTTCCCATTTCCCTAACACCTGTCAACCATCCTACTCTTTTGTGCTCTCTGCTTCCCCCTCTCTTACTCCATTGTTCAGCCCCGTTGGTTGTTTCTAATTTTTCTTATTTGTTTTCCCTATATCCACCATATAAGTAAGACCATCCTGTATTTCTCTTTTCCTTTTTACCATTCATGGTTTGGGGGCATTTGGTTTGTTTCCATATCTTGGCAATTGTAAACAGGGCTGCAATGAACATGTGCATACAGGTGTCCTTTTGAATCAGTGTTTTCATGTCCTCTGGGTAGATTCCCAGGAGTGGGATTGCTGGGTCGAATGGTAACTCCACTTTCAATTGCTTGAGGGAAGGCAGACACAAGGGCAAGCAGAACTCAAGAGGGTAAAGGTAAAATTCTTCTACCCTCTTTGGAACCAAAGGAGGGTGTCCTACTGATGGAAATGGACCAGGTGGCAGGAAAGTCCCAGGATGTGCATATCACAGTCTGTCCAGACACAAGTGGAGCCACCTTTTGCAGTCAGGAATGCAAGCTCAGGTCCCTGGCCAATAGAACTGCCTTTTCAAGTGCAGACAACAGTTCGTGAAGAGTAAGAGGTTGTTGTAATCACTAAGTTTTAGATAATTGGCTGGATTCTGAGGTATAACTAAAACCAATTTTAGTTTCCAACATGTAGTAGAGAAACCATCCTAAACCATGTCCACCATGAAAATTTTATCTGTGAAAGAAAATCCTTTTCTACTGGCTTTTCCCCCCATGCCCACAATCCTACCTTCTTAAACTACAGCTTGTTTTTGCACTCAATTAATATATGCAATTTATAATTTCACATATATGTATATCAGATACTAAGCCTTTGTTTTATGTGAAATATTTTTTCTTTTATGGATTTTATTGTTATGCAGTATTATAAACCAATGTTATATGATTCAGAGTTATGGGGTTATACCTCTTCTGTGGAATATAATCTAAAAGTTCCTTTAACCTTTCAGAAATTTTATACCTTCAGAACTTGTTTCTAAATATTTGAATTGTTTTTACCATAACATGCCAACATCTGCTAGGCAAAAGAGATAATAAAAGTTATAATCTTCAACTCAGTATTTTAAAGTTTGCTTTTGTTAGTATTGCTAGATAAACAAAATATGCCCTTGTATTTAAGAAAATATGAAAGATAAAGGATCTTAAGCTTTGCTTACCTAATATCCCAATTTTGAATTCAACATTTTTAGTGAAATACTACTTTTGTAAGTTTCCAAGCTGAGTTTCCAAGTCTTCATTCATTTCTTTCTGTTCATTCAAAGCTCTCTGGAGTTTATGGATCTGGCTCAGGAAATCATCCAGCTGAAAGTAAAGTAGAAAACTTATAATTTAAAGTGCTTGAAATGAGCACATCACTTAAAAATAAGTTTGCTTTTGCATGATACTTTCTTACCCATAATCCATTCATTTTGTATAGTGAATATATAGAATTACTCTCAACAGAATGTATACATTCAACAATTAACACCTACACTATTCAAGACTGAATGAAATTACTCCTTTTAGACATTTTTTCTATTTTACCTTTGATCCCCTTACTTCTATGTCACTGTACTAGAACATGCCCTTATTTCTCTCATAACTGAAAATAGAGTCAATTTTGTAATGCACAGCCAGTCTTAATATCATTTTCCACGCATATAGGGCTAGTTCCATGTATGTATATATATTTCAAAATTGTGATCTAGTACATTGCTGGAGACTCATGGATCATGTTCCTCTGGGAAACTGAGGCATCTCTAGAAGTTCTATTTTGGCACCTGAATGTCTACAATCAGGAGTGAGGACTGAGAGACTGTATTTTGGAATGGTCAGTGCCTTACAATTTATAGCGCAATCATAATTTGAGTATAAAGCACGTTCATCTGTCTTTTTTTCCTCCCACAAGAACACAAGGTGATGTAGGAAGCATAAATCTGCCACTGAAAATGTCTTCTTGGCAAAGCCTGATTTCAGGAAGCAGCTATGAAGGCTGAATCGAGGTGTTTTCTATATTTACATCAAAACTTCTCTGGGTGGTGTCCATTCCAAAAAGACCCATTCTCCCTTTATTTTATTGAAGGAGCAAAAAAGCCTTTGTTTCACTTAGTACACACACACACACTCTGCATATCACTTTGTCCCTCACCCCCAATCTCCCTTGTCCTAATAAAGCAGTTTAAGAAGGTATTTGAAATCATCAAATTTGTCATTTTTAATTGGTGAATAATATTCCACCGTGTATATGTACCACATTCTTTTTTTATCCCTTCATCTGTTTTAGGGCATTTAGGTTGCTTCCAAGTCCTTGCAATTATAAATAGTGTTGCAATAAACATCCGAGCACAGGTGTCCCTTTGTACCCACACTGAGGTCTCTTTTGGGTAGATTCCCAAGAGAGCAATTGCTGGGTCAAATGGTATTAGCAGATACAAGTCAAAAACAAAGATAGAAACCAAATGGTTTCACTAATTTATGGGATATAGTGAAAAAAATAAAAGCCTTGAGGAATAGTCAAAACAAGCTAAGCACCAAATTGATACATGCAACATTGGGCAGGAGGGAGGGGAGGGGGTAAATCCCTGGGATTACATGATGTGAAATTTATATATAAATAAACTAGAGGGCAATTTTCTTAGCCATGTGGGGCCCTCGTATGTATTCTAAAGCTACCATATTATTAAATTTCTCAATGACTTTTTTCTCAAAAACAAAAAATTCCAAGCAATTTTAATCCTATATATGAATAAGGTACTAGGCTAGTAATATGTCTCACTAGAATAGATTGCTTCACATTTTCATTTTTGTCCTATATATGTAATTAAAAAAAAACTATTTAGTACTGCAGTGCCAAATAACTTTTCTCTATCATTTAAGAGCTATTTTGATTTTACAGATCTGTAGTTTCTATTTTATCATTTTGGATTTTAATATGTGGATGCCAATAGGTATATATCTGAGAACAACCTGGAAACATTAACAGATATTAGGTATTTCAGGCCCTTTTTGGTTCAACTGCATTAAAAATCAGGATATGTTAAGGTTGTTCATTTCAAAATTGGAATCAATTTTGTAATGCATAACAAGTTTGCTATTCATTTTCCATTATATTGAAATCTAAGGAAAAAACACATTAAACCTCTTTGCAAAAATAATTTTCATTATAATCATGAAAAAGTCAAATTGACCCAACTCATTACTAAAAGTACTATGTTTTATTCTACTTCATCACTTCAGTAGAACATCTTGCAGACATTAAAATGCTTATTTAGATTTCATAATGCTGTTTGATGCTACTGGAGTTGAGAAAAAATTCTCATAATACTGTAGTATATGACATTTTATGTAACACATAAAACCTGATCTAACTGATATTTTCTAAACAATTGTTAAGTTTTAATTTAGAAATTTGGTTTGAAAAAGCAAAGATGTTTTATGAGGAATGGAAAGAGTCCTACATGAAACCCATATATTGCCATTTTCTTATCAGGCCACCTCAAAAACTTGGCCAAATTGAAATCAGGCCATATTATTTCCTGAATAGTCTTTGGTGGCTTAAAAAATGAATCTCAGTCCCCAGATGAGCCCTTTTCTAATATCTTCTCACATTACCTCCTATAATCCCAGGCTATGTACCTGCTCTGACATCCCTGAAATTCTAGTAGTTTCCAGCAGAAGACACAGTGAGTTTGTAGTTATGTGGTCATTTTATGTCCTGGTATCATTTCTCACCTCCTATCTTCCCTGTACCACTCCACCACTCCAATTCTTTCAAACAAGCTTATAACTTTTAACATTCATAAGAATTTCTTGGTCTTCGGGAATATTCAGAATTTGCAGACACTACCCAGTTCCCAGGAGACAGACAGTGCTGAAACTCACTATAACCACTCTGAAACGGATGATGTGCCTTTCATGAACTATATCATGACACTCTGGTTGACTTTACCTGTCACCTGGAGTCTCCTGAACTAACTTACTATTGTCATTACTATTGTCATTTTGTATCTCTCTCTCATATAGACTAGAAGCTTCTTAAAAATACTGCAGCTATGTCTACATATATAGATATATATATATATATACAGTTATGTCTACGTATATAGATATATAAACATACACATATGCATAAACTTTAATCCACTCTATCCCAAAGTCTCTCACTACTCAAGGGTCTAGCTTACTAATATGTAGGTTTCTGTGTGGCATTTGCTTACTTCTTTATCATTTTTCCTATCAAGGTCTTTGTTGTGACTTCTTCTGCCAGGAACATCAGCAGGTATCTAATTCTCTTCCATAGACCCAAAGCAAGAAAGATGATTTCTTTAAAGTTACATTATATCTAAATTATCTTGGTCCCTCTTCACCAGCATGAAAATGCCATAGGAAGGGATATTCATTTTATTCTTGTATATATTTCTGGAGCTTGATACCCTAAAAGAACAGGTCAACTCTGGGAAAGCTAGAGCCACGAAGGCCCTTGTACTTTTGTTAAAAATTCTCTGCTGAAAAAAGTAGACAACTTAAAAAATTCTGTATTAATGGTATCTTAAAACTTTTATATGCCAGATAGCTCCAATACAATATTTACTGTGAGTGCAGAATAATTGCTTTGCTCCCACTGCTGCTCTCATAGGGCCCCAGGCAGTCTGCCTGAAATCTGAGTAGATTCCAAAAATTTTATGATTCAAGAAAAATATGTTCAAAGCATATCCTATAATCTGATCATTCTGACAGTATCGCAAATGTCTCAGCTATAGTCTAACCCTGCATGATGAGAAGACCATGATTTCAGCTAAGAAGGAGTTGCAATTCTTGGAAAATATTCATTTCTATCTTTGAAAAGAAAATGAAACAAAAGATTAAAAAGAATATCCTGAGAAAGAAAAGCCTGTTAGAGGCTACAGGCAATAACATGTGAACCCTGCTTTCATTTATATTATAATTCTCTATATAAATTTAAATGGGAACAGGTGCTAATCAGTTCTGATACCTCTTTCCATTAGTGACTGCACAGGACTGAGTCCAGTTCCAGAAGTGGGGGTGACATGTTGTGCATCAGATACGCTGGCAACTCCTTTTGTCCAATCTGTTCCAACTCTACTCCAGGGCATGTTTTTTGGGGGAGGGGCTTTATAAGCTTTCTAGCTTAGAATATCATTAAGGAAATAAGTAATGATGGCACCAAGTCAGCTAAGTACCCTCTACCTACATCCCCTCAAACCAACTCATGATGGAGAGCATTTGAAAGGAATGAGTGGCATAGAGACTCATCAACTTCGTATAATTAGTGTAGAGCCAATTTGGCATATTTTTAACTGGAATTGAGATATTCCAAGTCATTTCAATTTCATTGAGGATCATTCCATAGCATGTTCTTCATCCAAATAGTATTTTACTGAAACTTCTTAGTGACTTCTGAGGGAAAGTAGTTGGTAAGAAATAAACCTTGTATTATGTTTTCTACTTATCTGTCAATGTTGAAATCAATTTCAGGACTTCTAATATAACAGTGTTGTGAGTTATTCTGGAATATCTTGTTATATGGAAATTATTGTATGTCTTAAATTCAGTAACTCCAAGATATTCTATGGTAGTCAAAATTAAAATGTGAGCACCAAATGCTTGGTGGTCTTGTAATAATCCATGTTACATAGGATTTACTAGAATGAATAGCTTGCTACAGAACTTTTAGAAGCATGTTATTGAATTTCACAAAGCTTTTAAACTTTCAGGAAAAGTAACTTCTAAATTTCTGCTTAGTAATAGTTTAAGTAGAAGTAGCTTCATTAGCTTCATTATCTACTAGATGATAGTTAAACATGAGGCACTAGTTAAATGTAATACAGAAATAATTTATTGACCTAATAGGTCAATAACTTTTCTAGTAAGGCAATGTAATAATGCAAATATTTTAGATATAGAGTTAATGAAATTAATATGAAAATATGTCAGCTGAATAAGTCAAGTTGAATTAAATTCTCTAGAGCAATGGGTAATTTAAGACAATTGGTTTAATTGAGTGATTCTATATGAAATGAGACAAGGATTGAATGAGAGTCTAGCTTTAAGGAAACTATTTTTGGAAACTGAAGACAGTTTCTCTAAATGTGCTTTATAGCAAATGGAATGATGAAATTATATTAGCAAAGATTTTACTGTCATCTTAGAGACAAAATGCCAGAATATATTTTCAGGTCATTGTCTTTTTGTGACACCACTTCTTTGTCTTTGGGAACAGAGGTAGTCAATATGTGATAGGGTCATCATTCTTAACAACCACCAAAAAGTATAAAAACAGTCTCAGAAAAGGACAAATTTGGAGACCCCAATGTCTGTCTCTCTCTATATATTGATATTTTATAGACATATCTATAGATAGATCTATATATACATCTTTATAGGCATGTCATATATATGTCCATATAGACGTACAGACATATAGATGTCTATGTCTTTAAATATGTCAGTTGAAGAACTTGTGCCAAATCCAGACCAAAAAAATATCAACTGGATTTTAACATGTGCCAAGATATTTCAACATAAAGAATAAAAATCTATTTAACAACTAGTTCAGTTGTTACTAATGAAGTCACATATACCCAGAATATACAGAAAAAAATTCAATATATAAGGACAAATTGTCTGATTAAAATGGGCAAAATGTCTAGTCTGACTCTTCCCCAAGATTAAGTTATCAATTAATGCATGAAAGTATTATCAGTATTTTTAATCTTTAAGAAAATTCAAATGAAAACTACAATTATATCATTTTACATCAACAAAGATGGCTACACTCAAAGAGTGTAACAAGTATTCAGAGAAAGTGGAGAAACTCAACCACTACTTGCAATAATGGCAAATTGTGCAACCACTTTGGAAAATACTTTGGTGATCCTTGAAAATTTGAGTTATCAGCAATTCCAATGAAAATAAAATACAACCACAAAGAAATCTGTACATGAATACTCATAGAAGAATCATTAATAGTTCAGAAATGGAAACAACCCAGTATCATTAACTAACTGAGGGTGTAAATGTGGAATGTGTATACAATATTATTAATCCATAAAAAAAAAAACTTGTGTTGATCCATGTGACACTATGTATGTAACCTGAAAGTATCATGCTAATTGAAAAGCTAGTCAGTTATATTTTCTGTGATTTCATTTTTATGAAAGGGGCCAAAGTGAGAAATAGATGTGGATAAAGATCTGTAGATGTCAAATGTTGGATGTCAGAGGAGACTGGCCTCTAATGATTAAGTAAGTTCATTTTGGACTGAACATGTTTTAAATTAGATTGCAATTGATTGTGTCAAAACTAGCCAGTTGAACACTTTAAATGTATAGCTGTTATGATATGTGAATTATATTGCAGTAAAGATTAAAATAAACATTAAACAAAAAGCATGCAATTTCAGTTGCTCTAGTGTCTATAAATTAAGCCAAATCAAAATTAGAGTGTACACAAAATAAGACAGCAGGATATTTCCAGTGATTCTAAACTCCTTCAGAATATTATCCTGAAACCACTTGATTCATTCCTTAATCTCTAATAAACTTTGAAATCTTTATAATTGGGTGAATAAAATATCCATTGATATCTTAGTAAGTCTAAAAGTTATTCTCATTAAAAAAAGCATCAATCGATATAATCTTACATGGTTATTGATACTTACATTAAAATATTCAATAGTTTATTTTAGGGCAGGGATTCTTGCTCATAAATTAAACCACCATCAGTACCAGTGAGAACTAAGTACTTGACAGTATGACGCTGGTGATTCTTAATTTATGCCCTGAGGGACTTAAACTGAGAATCTGTTCAGGCTACCATAGCAACTACAGAATTTAAGCCATGATATCATGTGGCAAATTTATAGCTGAGAGGACAATTCAGGATTCTATTGGATCACCTGGGGCAGCAGTATTCCAAATGTGTATGGGGTGGTATCTTAATGAGGGGATTTTAATTGGTGTTAATTTTATCCAAATTTAAAGAGCACCACATTCCATAGAATAGACAGGGTATTTAATTTGTAACCATGTTCTCACAAGAGTTTTGATATGAATCTTTACTAAGTGCATTAACCTGAGTAGTATGCTGAAGTGTCACTTCAGCAAACAGCATTTTATCTAGCACCAAAGGAAGACAAAATAGCAAATATTAATTTTCATGAAAACACCATTTGTGTTTGATCATCCCATGGTATACATATTTCCTAATAACAATCTTTCTGATTTTATCTTTTCTCAACACAGAGCATATGTCTGCTGTAAGGAGGAAGATTTTCAGGGTTCTAGGCTCTGCCTTTCTTTGCCTTTGAATAGTGGAATGAACTACGAAGACTCAACAAAAGAAGTGAAATTGCCATTTTTGTCCCAAGTTTCAGTCTGTTATCACATGCCATGAATTGTTAAAATTAATTGCCAACATGGGTATACAGTTCCAGTTTTTCCTCCTTAACTAATGAAAACGAAATTGAAGAAATATAAGTCACATAAACACAAAGGTCAAATGTCATGAAAACTGAAACCCTCTTAAAGACACTTAAGCATTAAGAAGAAGAAATTCAGCACAAAACTTCATATGAGTGTACTATTGTAACTTGGGAGCCCTTTTTTTCCAAAGCAATTAAGCCCAATTATAAGATGTACCTGCTAGGCTGGCCCTCCTGACGATAATTTATGAGTGAGTCAAAAATTTCCTTTCACAGGTTGTGGCAAACTTTTCATGAAACAAGAAAAAAAAAAAGACTATTAAGAACTGCAAGACCTGCATAAAAGAAAAAAAAAAAAAAAACTAAGGGGAAAAACAACTAGAGATTACTGGAGTATTTTAAAACCAGCAAACCAGCAAGTATTCTTGTTTGATTGGGTAATTGATTACAATTAAGATTCAAGATGCCTGGTTCAGCCACGATGTCAGGCCCTGAACCCCTAGCTGCCAGCCTGCTGCGTTCTTTTTGGGGTTCGGGGAGTGCAAGGGGGTGCATGCTAGGGTGGCAGGTAGCAGTTGGGGGCACCAACAAGCCACCATACCATGAGATGGCAAGGGGAGGGAGGGTAACCCTGCCCACATTCCTGGTTCAGCCATGCTGTCAGGCCCTGAACTCCGCCACCCCACCTCCACATTCTTCCCCCCCACCCCCACCCCAGTCACAGGATGGTGGCAGGGGTCATTCCCTCTGGTCTTCTCCAGAAACAACTAAATCAGCAATTCAATGCCAGTTGCACACAAACACAGAGGTAAAAAAACAAGGAAGTATTCCGGAACAATGAACATGTTAGATCCATGGGACACAGGAATGAACTACCTCAGAAATACAACCACTGTGATCTACAACGATGGGAATGGAACTTCCTGTTCAGAGATGCCTTCAGCGTGATCAAAGGACCCTCCCACTTAGGGGGTGAGGAAAGCCACAGAGATGGGCAGTGGCCCCATGATGAACCAGATCAACCATCTGCCAGGGACTATCTCGATCAAAATTTGGGTGCACAGACTTTGGCTGGGAGAAACGCTCCCAACGCCAGCAACCAGAACTACAAAACAAAGAAGGAGCAAAATATGACAAAAGATGGGCCGGAGCAGCTGATCAGAAAGGAGGAGGCGGCACTGGAAGAACACTTCATGTATGAACTGGGGGCCAGCAGCAAAAAGACACTTGGAAAGCTAAGCACAAGCCACTGTGTCCCAGGAAACCACATCCACACTGGATAAGAGGACATCGCTATGGAAAGAAAAGGAAGAACCCAAGGGACTAAAAATTAAACAGTAAATGGCAGTGAAAGAAGAGATGGAGAGACCGGGGGAAGGGATGAGGGAGGGGAAGGAACACCTAAAAGACAAATATAAACAAAACTTATTAAACAATAAATTAGGTATCTCAGATTGCAATGAGAAGTTTCTTCACAGGGAAATATGCCCTCCATGTTCTTGTAGCACTGTTTATAATATCCAACCTTGGTAAACAACTCAAGTTCCAGATACAGATAAGTGGATCAGAAACGTGGTGCAATGCAAATGGACTATTAAACAAAAGCACTTTCCGTTTGAAACAACCTGAATAGAGTTGAAGGGTATGATAGCAAAACGTCAGGAGGAGAAAGACAAATGCCAATGATGTCACTTACATGTGGAAAAGAGAGAAACCAAGAATAAAGTAAGAACCCCAGAAAATTGATCAGAACCAAGGCAACCAGTTGAGGAGGAGAGAGAGCAAGTCAGGAAAATAGCACAATGGACTATGGTTGTTTATGGCTGTGGATGAGAACAACAACTGAAGAGGAAGAACCTGTACTTTGAAACACAACTGTGTAAACCAACGTTAATATTAATTTAAAAATCATGAGAAAAAATCATGAGAATAGAAAAAAAAACTTCAAAAGGGGGTTTCAGCAAGCTACAAAAAGAAATACAGACATTATGTGATGGGAAGCAGTAACTTTATGCTTATAATTGAAAAACTGATGTCTCATCCCCCACAGAGGGTATTATCTAATCGATGTTTTAAATTTAGAAAAATACAAAGAATCTGTAAAAATGATAGTCATCAGAGGCAAAATCTGTGATAACAGAAATATTTCCCTTTATAATAGAAGTGTCTTTCCAGGTTATAACTGTCAAAATGATAAAAACATGCAGGGGAAATTAGTTGTCTACAACCATTTGGGAGTGAAGTCCCTTGGTTATATGCATTAAACACATACACACACACACACAGGATTCTTTCTTGGCATAGAAGGCAAAAACATAAGAAACTAAATCCTTCACTGAATAAGATTCAAATGGAAAACCTTGTAAACATACATACTGACATGTGTAGATCTTTTACATACATCAGTTAGAGGCATGGTTATTGGTCACATTTGTGTAAGTTTCAAGACACCAAATAAGATCCAAAAAGAGCAATGTTTCTAAAAATGTTTCTGAAAGAAGTGAACACCTCCTCACTTTTTAAATTACATTTAAGCTCTGAGTTCTGCATTTCCTGCATTAGTCTAATTTTGGTTAGTTTGCAGCTGGACTATATCATTCCACCCAGAAACTGATTAAATTTCCTCCAAATAATTTTAAAGACTTATCTGAAATAATGCAACTGAAAAAATTGAGCTGGCACATAAGAGAATCGAAAATGTAGTAAAGATAAATCTATAATCAACTTAGATTTTTCCCTTATCACTTTTAAGCCATTTTAAATAATAGTGAAGAACAGTAAATGGAAATGAATTTAGATTTACAAAATTTAAATGTTATTGAAATAGAAAACATTTCTTCTGATAGGCAGGAAAATAATGCTGGCGTACTTTTAATTCCAACACATTACTTCCAGTCATAGCTTTAGTGACATCACAGAGAAGTCAAAGGAGATGCAGTATTACTGATGGGAAAAAGACAGATAACTGATATTTAAAGTATTTTCCTTAAACCAGAGGTTCAGTTCTGCACAGAACTAATGATTAAGTAGTACACATCGCTGCAATAGTCACATTCAGATTCCAATATTTCAAAGTATTTCTTCTCACCATTCTTAGAACATAATCACTGTCTACTGCTGAAGCTGAAGTTTTACCTACCATAGCATTTATCTCATACTATCAGTACAAAATCAGTAAGTGAAAAAGCATCTTTAATTTTTTTTTAAAGTTGTTTTGAACCATCAGACATCCAGAAAGTTTCTCCTGAAACTTTTGAAGTTGGGGTTGCTTTTCTAAAGACTTTTCCCAGTACAGGCTATTCTAGTATGCTTGATTCACTTTGAATTCAAGTCAAAGTGTCAAAAACATAAAATTATGTTCACATGTCTGGAATTAGGTTGCATATAAGTGCAGAAGCACATCCTCCAATGTGATTAAGAATGAAGGTTTCTCATATTTCGAATGTGAACCCTATCAACAGTAGCCACCCATCTCCTCCAATGAGTTCCATGCATTTCCCCTGCGCCTTGCAATTTGCTACTGCTGGAGAGGACAGAATTCCATGAGAGGAGATCTAATACTGCCAAAATGAGCAGAGGAGGAAAGACAACACAACTTAAGGCCTACGCATATCATCCCAGGAGCACCCAACTCTTCAGAATCCAGAGACACGTGGAAGATCTTACCATTCTGTCAGTCAAAGAGTCCAATACTACCATGAAAAAGAAATTATAAATGTAAGAAAAATGTGGCAAAGGCAAAAACGTTCAGAAATACAATGAATGTAGAGAAATTGCAAAGGGAAGTTTTGTTAAACAAGAAAATAAGGAGTGTCAAGATGCAAAAGGATCCAGAGAGGAATAAATTCTGCAAAGAGCTATGGATGCAGACTAGGACCAATGGAGGGCTAACCTGGTGGTGACCCTGGACATCATAATACATAAAGGAACCTGGTGGAGGAAGACTACTAAAAAAATAAAAACTAAAAAGATAGGGTAGAGGTTCTTATTAGGGGGGTAGAAATACTCAGCTCAATGAACAATGTGGGAAATGATAAAAGATAACAGTTTAGGATGCTATTCAGTTCAGTGATGACCCTTGAATAGTTCTTGATTCTTCTGCAAATGGTATGCATGCCTATTATGTTTAGCTTCCTGAAAACGGACTATATTATATTGAACAAATGAAAGTAAACAAACATGTCTTGGATGCATATAAATGAAGTGGGAAATGGACTGGAAAAATTCCTAAGAGCTGCTGGAAGCCCAACAGGATAATTATTGCCTTTTTTTTTTTTTTAACAACATACCTAGATTTTCTCCATGTTGGAACAAGTTAACACATTCTAGGCAGAGAGACACCAACATAAGAACTTATAAGCCAAAGAGAATGCAACTGTAGGTGTTCTAATTTTTTTCTTAACTAGCTCACATGCCCTCTCGTTTAGCTGAATGTCCATGGATGTTTTATGTGACAAAGAAAATTCTCTTTTAAAAAAGATACCGTACACATCAGAGAAATGTTGCATTAGGTAATAACTACAACTCAGAGTCTCCTGGGCTAGTTGTTTACTCTTTCATTCAGGGCATTATGTGAAAAACTGACATAGCTATTACCAGGCACCAGTCACTCTTTCAAAAGCAAACCTACATCCTGTACTTCCCATTTGCCTAAGTTTAGAAACATAATTCTATTTCTCCTTTTAATGGTTTTTCTATTTAAATTTAGGACTTTTTTTTTAAGAGGACCATGTTTTTCTAACAGATAGTATACTGAAAAGTATATAATTCTGTTTATTTAACACTTAAAAGGGAATACAATATGGTAGAATAGATACAAAAGTAAAATGCTGTAACACTAAATATGATAATTGACTACAAATTAAGCATTTGAGAACTTTTACCCAGTGAATAATTTTAGGAACTTTAAATAGATTTTACTTTCTAGAGTAGTTTTTAGGTTTATGTACACATTTAGGAAACAGTAAAGAGTTTTTAGTATCCTACCACATCCCAACCTTATCATCCCTGTTAGCATCCATTAGGATGGGCCACAAAAAAAAAAAAAAAAAGCTGTCTTGGGAAGACTGGCATTCATGAGGTTGTTAATAAATGACCATTTCATAATATACTGATAAGACTTAAAGAATATAAGCTTTGATTTGATATGGATCAAGGAAGAAAGAACAGAAAGGCAAAAATAATCAAATGATGGAATAACTAGAGAAGTAGGTTTAATTACATACGTTTGAGAGTTATCTTCATACACATCACATCTAAAGCCATGAGGCTGAGAGAGTTCATCCAGTCTTTCCACTCCTACACATGGCATCTACTTGGAAAATTCAAAACATGAATTTGAAAGGAAACTTGCACTCCCATGTTTATGGCAGCACTATTTATAACAGCCGAACTATGAAAATAACCTAGTGGATTCACTGAAGAGTGGATCAAGATGTGTTATGTGTATAGTACTGTATGTGTATAATGTGTATAGTACTAGTAATCAAAAAAATAAAACTATTACCTGAGGCAACGTGATGGTGGTGCTGGAAGGGATAATGCTATGAGGAAATTAGCCAGAAGGAGAAAGTAAAAAAACAGATGGTATGATGTACATGTGTAATGTAGAGGATCTAAACAAGTCAGATGAGGACAAGCTTAAAAATGAAACCTGAAAAGCTGACTACAGAAACTAAGTGAGCAGGGAGGGGGGTGATACAGAGTAAGAACAAAGAGGGAATGACTATGGTGGTGGACTATCAGTGATATAATGGTATGGGCATGATTTGGTCAATACCTGATAGTACCTCACATTACCTCAATGGACAATATATTTAAAAATTATTCCAATTAAATTTGTTATCAAATAATGAATTGTTTTTATCACTCCTAAGCCATTAAGTTTTGATGCACATGTACATTTAGAATCATACATGCTCAGAACATTACCAAACAAGCAACACTCAGCCATTTTTTTCTTGGCCTTAATACAGTGGGTGGTGTCTCTTAGGGCACTTTGTGTCTAGCTCTGGACCAAATTAGTTTAATCTGACTTGATCAAACATTGATCCTTTTACTTTCCAAAGCAGTCTGTTGTTCTGTCTTGAAGATTTCTAGCTATATATATATGTGTGTGTGTGTATACATATATACAGATGTTACATATATGTATATATACAGATGTTACTTGACAATCTTATTGACTGGAACTTTCTTCACACTAGAATATAGCATATACTTATTTGTTTTATTAATATTTCTTTCCTATAGAGCTAACTTGCCTATTTACAAGATGTATTTTCTTTCTTTTCCATTGACTTTGGTGGTTGCTTACAGGAAGACTGTTTCTACTCTATCCATAAGACAGCTCCTACCTTCAATAATCTGCTATCTGTGTCACAGGTCTACATGTTTGTGGATTCTTCTACCTGGCCTTGGCAAACTCATATCTAGCCTTATCCAGGAGTAAGCACTGGATCCTCTTTGTCTTCACTGTCTCTAGCATATCTACTTGGACATTTGGAGTTCTTTTGACTGTAAGAACTATTACAACATAAAGGATCCAAATGTTCCTAATGACAGATATGTTATTTTCCATGCCTTTGTTCTTAGATACTTGATATGGTGACAAATACACAAAATGCCTATATACCTTTAATTTCTATGAACTAACAAGCTAACTTAATGAAGTTTTATGTTTTCTAAGCAATAGTCATTTACACGAACAATTCTTGGTAATACAAATTATTGAAAAATCTATGTGCATAAACATATATACATAGGTATTCTGTATATATTGTTATATTTACTGTTAAAATTCCATAAATCCAATACAAATAAATCACTGGTCCCTGAAGATCAACTTGCAAAACTATGACTACAAGATAAAAGAATATATATTCTCCTTCCAGGGTGTTTTTCAACACTTGTTTGAATTATATTAATTTCCACTTCAGACCATTGAAGTCTTTAGACTGTAATTAGGGTGTCATGTTATCTACAATTCCTTACCATTTCCAAAGCTTTCTTCAGTGATAAATGGAGAATTAAATAGTATTTTTACTGAAGAACCATTTGTGTATGCATTTATTTTCCATGGCAACTGATATAAATACAACAAAACTACTTTTTCCATGACAATTTGATCTGATTGTATAAATGTTTTAAATGATCATCTTATCACTGTATACTATGGGGTGCTGAGAATAGATAAGAGATATGCCTTAATAAAGGAACACCTTTATTCTCCCCCAGTCTGGCAAACCAGAGATGGTTTCAGGAAGCCTCTAACCTCCTAGGAATGTCCCATCAGAGACATGTCCCTGAAAGATAACGGTGTTTACCCTGTTTACCCTCACAAGTGTTTTTCCTGCTAGGTATTGAATACCCCTACCCCACTACATACCATGGGATCCTGGGTTTTTTTTTTCCTTTTATTGCTGCCACATTGTAATCGTTCCTTTACTGGAGTATTTAAGGGGGCCTGAAACTCAAACTGCTTGGTACATGCTCACCAAGTTCCAATCTGTGACTTGAATTCATCTCTGTCTTAGATCATTAGCAATCTCTTCTATGGGGTCTTTTCCCCATCCGTGAGTTCCAATGATATACTACCTTAAAATATTAACATCGATAGCTAGGGGAAGTAGCATATTTAGGCATATTTATTCATCTTGAATCAAAGAAATTGACTCATTTTTCCTCCATAGAAATTAAAAACATGTATTTGTTCAGTATTTCTTGATGTAACTGCCAACATAAATTTTAGCCTTGCATTTATAGTCACTAAGTGTGAAATGTATCAAATAATAAAAAGAATTTTAAATTCATTTAATTGTGTCTGTTTGTACTTTATCAGATTTTTCTACTGTAGCAGAATGACATGAATAGTGACAGATCTGGCATGTAGATGTTTACAAATGATTACAGTTCTCAATTCTAGGATCACATGATGAAGAAATAATTTACCTAAGAATTTCCTAACCATAAGTCTCTTCAGTGTTTAAATACAAGTTCATTCCTTACATTTAGAGTCAACAACCTTAACCAATTTAATTTCGACATCAAGTAACTGAAATGTCTTCTAACAAAATGACCTCTGGGTGATCAAATCTTCAAAAAAAATTCAAATATTGGTGAAAGCTAGTTATGTGATTTTATTTTTAGAAAGTTAGAAGATATGTGAATCTAAAAGTTAAGTTCATCCTTGACATTCTTTTCAATGTATTTTAACGTCCCTGAAGATGTCACTGTTTTTGTATTATCATGTTTAAAACAAACAACTTTTACTCCCTTTAGTATAAAATGTTCCTTGTTTTATTTCGATCTTATTGCAACACTGATTTTTTACATAAAGAGAACATTTCGATTAGAACAGGAAAAATATGTTCTCAAGTATGTCTTTTTAAATGGCTCACCAGGAATTTGGAATCTCAATCTTAGTAAGATTGGTACCCAACATGGAAGCCAAGATACTAAATTAAACTTTCACTTCAGTTTTCATTTACAGGGGACAATAGCTGAAAACAGCTGAATTCACACAAATATTATTGTCACCTTGTGTATCATATGAAGTGTGTAGAAACAGATATGCTTTAACATTTCAATCTTCAATATGATTATTAACATATTCAATACATTAACCCGAATTGGCATTCAGTTCTTTCTCTCCAATCGTTTACTATGTTAATGTCATTTACTTTCTTAAACCTCAAATTTCTGTAGTTACTGAAATTGTAATACCTAATTTCAGGGCTGTTAAAAGATTTGCCTGAGACAGTAATGTAATTATATTAATATTTATATTAACAAACTATAGCATTTATAGGTTTTTAGTAAAGAACATATGTATCATGGTATTGTATGTTCTGTATTGGAACATTCAGTTTAGCCTGTTACATACTCTAAGATTAAATGGTGAACATTTGACCCAAGATCAGCTTAGGTCAATTATGCATAATTTTTTATTTTCAGAAGTTTCTTCACTTCCTTCTTAGGTTTCATAAAATCAACTGTACACAGTTCAGTTTACAGTAATCCATGCATGATTCTCCATTTTATAAATAAGTATCCCAGAGCTCTTCAGCGATTAGCCCAAGCTCACACCACAGGACTTTCAACCTAACTTTTTTTTTTTTTTTGAGGCTAGGTCTCTATTTTTGCCTGTGGAACTTCAGGTTCACATTACCCGGGGTACCACAGACTCAAGCAATCCCCAGCTCAGCTTCCAGGTAGTTGGGATTATAGGCGTGCACCACCACACCCAGCTATTTTTTGGGGACTAGGTCTCCCTATATGCCCCCAATGGGACTTGAACTGCTATCCCTGGCCCTGGATGTGGTTTCCTAGGCTGGTGCTTACAGGCATGCGCCACCATGCCTGGCCTCAATGTAACTATTGCTTTATTTTTTCCACTATATCATCACATTGAAATTTCCAAATTTGTCTTCATCTGCTTGTCTAACACTGCCTAGTTCCAGTCAAAGATCAGAAATATTACTTAAAGAACAATCTTCAAATTCGCTTTTTTCCTCTATATTCCACATACACATCACAGACCCCACTAATTATCTTTCTCTGTTTGACTTATTTCATTTAGCATAAACTTAAAAACCCTTGAGAACTGATTGTAGAAGTGAGGGATTTTGGGATGCACAGAGCACCATGGTGGTGAATAATGGGTACTTTGGTAGTGGTTACCATATTGATAGCACTTGAACGGGGTGGGTTTCTACTCTCCCCTCATACAAAAATGATGCAAGCCAAATTATCGCATTTAAAGAAAATCAAGTCAAATTTCCTTCCCCCTCTCTCTATTCACTCAACACAGTTTGAACACTTTCTCAGCACCCCAAGTTGCTGGTGTTCATGAAGGGAGAGCAAAATCAACATAAATGATCACAGGGAACAGCAGCTCTCACATCACTCATGGGAAGTGGAATGAGATTATTAGAGTGATTCATGTTAGAATGTACAGACTTGGGTGTTGGTCTTCAGCTGATGGCACTGTGCCAACGACACCTTTGTTCAGGACACCCCCAGAGCTCTACTGAGAGCTGGCGGTAGTAGAGGAACAGACTGAGCCATCTCCTCTGTCCCCATATATTCCAGTTGGGGTGCCAGACAGTCAGATGCTAAAATATATGCATAATTACAAATCATCCTTGCAGGTGGGAAAGAAAATATGACAAATTGCTTTCAGTGACAATCAGTGAATACTACATTTCATATTTACTCTGTTCCAGTTAGCTCCATAGATGTATGTCTGAATACCCCAATAAAAACCTCTTTTAGGGAAGAAATCAAGTTCATTCTAACATCTAGCCTAGAGATTAGGAAGTAATGAATACTAAATGAACTTGACTGTTTCTTACAGTTCAATTCAGCTTCTAGGTCTGGAGGGTCAAAGCTTGTGTCCTCATGTGAACCTGCCATCAGCCTCTTTTCTTTTTCACGCTAACCTGAAACACTTACCACATCTTTTTCATAGATAAATGAGGATTTCAGGCTGCCGCGATTCTCAGTCTTAAAATTAGCAGGGTGTAAATTAATAAGATCTTTACCAAAATATATTTAAATTCAGGAAAGAATTTCTGTGTCCCTTGAAATAATAACAGTTTAAAAAACAGCTGTTAATTTAGATAATTAATGTCCTGCAGGTTTAAGCAGTGTCTCTCACATTCATCATCGCTAACGATACCAGAATTCTGAGACTATTCACCTTTCTGACACCAGAAGGTTTTATTATGTGAAGCCAGAATTAGCTAAGCTGTAATAATAAGGTGATAATTGCTAAGTGTAATGCCACACCCACAATGCATTTAGCAAAACACTAACACTTTTAGTGAGGATTCACAGTGCACAACAGTATCTTTTTATTTCCATCATCTGTTTAAGTGTTTTCAATCTTTGGAATGTTTCTCAAAACCAGAAAATTTATTTCATTAATTTTGCATATCACATGGCTAACAAGCACAGATCAAAATGGAATGACTCTCTTTTCAGCAGCCAGTTAATTTTATTTATGTTTGACTGGTAAAATCAGCTATCACAATTACTTATTTTCAATGGGGATCATAATTAAGAATTTGAGTCTCAATGATAGCAGCCCTTTCTCATTAGACCAGTGATTTTGGCATTTGACTATATATCAGAGCCATTTGAGAAGGTTTTTAAAAAATACTCTGAACAGGCCCCACCCATAAAAATGATTTGAATTCTGATGGCAAGACTCAGGTACAAGTATTTATAAAGACTGTTGAAGTGATTCGGTTGTTCAGCCAGGTTAGAACATCCCTATATTAGGCTTTAACTCTTACAGTGGGACTATATTTTATTTATCTCTATACTTTCGCAGCTAAAATGGTACTAAGCACTGAGATCAATGTTCGATGAAGAAATTCATGAATTACTTAAAGCATGCTAAAGGTGGGCATTTCTCCTTTCCTTTACCATATTATTTTTATCTTTTAATTGCTATATGCAGGTTGGTGTGTGAAAAATAGGAATCTAGAGGTTAGAACTTCCTTAACCTTGATTGATGTATCTTTAACACAATATTTCCTGAATATTTCAAAAGGTCTCTTGTTCATTGTAGGTTTTCACTTGAAAAAAAAATAATGAATATAAGTCAAGAGTATTGAATTCCAAGAAGAGAAGGCTTCAGTAAAAGGAAGAAGCTGACATTAAAAGTAAATCCAGCTAAAAACTTAGCAAATTAAGTAACTGAACTCTTGTTAGCTTTATAAATAATCATTTGAGGTTTAAGTTACTTTTGCCTCCATTAAGATGCTATTAAGATTTGGGTTTTGATAAGTCAATATTTCCACAATCTGACCCATCACTGAGAAGCAGAGAAAAAAGGAAATAGGTTATACACAGACATATATCCTGTGGACCTATTCATCATCAATCAAATATTTATGCTTAAAAAGCGTTTTCAATGAGGGGAGGTAAAAGGTTGATTTATTAAAGTAATAGTTGATCTGTTGGTTAAGAAGTTCTAAATGACAAAATAAGGGAGGACTGGTTGGTTAAATTTATATCAAGGAATAAGTATTAATCTTAATTATGAGAACTGCAAGCTGCATAAAAACATCTTATGATAAACCATAAAGCAGAGTATATTATTTGTTAACAATGATAGCAATCATGTATAGGATCACCTAAGTGTTTAAAATTAATATACTTTAAAAAACAAACAGGATACCAACGTGGGGTGATAGTTCACATTTTAATTTTATTCTTTGTATAATGTGGTAATACTTTACACAATTTAAGATATACTTTGGAAAGTCATTTCACTTAGTCCTTTAATAGTATAAGTATGTGTATGCATGATTGCCTATAGTCTGCTCCTTAGGCATTTAAAGCAAAATCTTCCAACTTCAATCTGTGTTCTGTTCCTATCAATTTTATTTATTGCATTAAATAATTCATCACACTGCTTTTTCTATCACAATTATTGCTTACTTTTGGTGTTTTGGGTGTGAATGCATATATGATTGGTCCTGTATTATGGTTAAGAAGAGTTTGTCATTAGATAATAAATATTCACAGAAAGTCTTGAATCAAGTAATGACAGAAAAAAATTTAACTAATAACAAATACACATCAAATCAAGGGCTTTTTTTTTGAGGGAGGTAAATTTAAGTAAAGCAACTCATCCAAAAAAGGAGAGAAAATTTTAATTTAATTATTTCTTGGATCTTAGTTTTTCAGATGGACTTCAACGTATCTATTTTCTCCATGGTATAGAGGATTAATATTTCATTCTCATCTACTTAAAATCTGTTGACATGTGGGAGCTGGAAACTTTGTATTTGACAGTTCCAATTAAACATTAATTTCAACTAATTACAATGTGAAGAATTTGCTACTATAAAATTAAAAAGCTTAGCAGTGCAACTGACAGAATTTTCTTTGCTTCCCAGTTATAAGTCAGACTGTGGAAATGTCAACTGTTATCTAACACAAAATCTTATTTCCATGAGGAATATTTTCATTCCCAGCCACCAGAAACAGTGATGACCTTTAATCAGAGAAAAACAGAGGATCTGACAACTGCAATCAAATAATCCAGATGATAAAACCATAGGAACTGGTAGTAGTGCTTTGGGTCAGTTCCCGCTGGTAATCAACTGATTGGATATAAAGATGCAAAGCACTGAAATATTTTTTGTGTTGAATGTGTATTTCAATGTATGCCTATCTGGGCTGCAAATGAACTCATCATCCTATTGCATGCTAGATCCTAAAGATTTTGTTTGAAAGCATCACACATTTCATTTTTCAAAACAAAAACAAAAACCCTCAGGATCTTGCCCATCTTTCATGCTTGAAGACTCATTCCTCCCTACAGAAAGAGGTAGTACCCTAAAAAAACACCCAAGTTCACTTGTTTGCACTCATTCACAGTATAACATCACTCATCTCCTTGGTCACACCCGCCTTGTTCTTTGTTCTTCATTTAAAATTTTTCAACTTTTCCACAGGGAAAATTATCCAAGCAAAGAACCACAGCACAGGTCTCAACATCAAGAATCTCAAAATAACAGCCATATTAGGTCTAACACATCTTCTCTTGCTCCAGATATGACTATTTTTGAAAAGTAAGTAATTTTTACACACACGCCCCTCCCTCCCCCCACCATACTGAACATATTACAGTGAAAGTCAGCTAAGAAAATTGCAGTGCATACTTACAAAATGAAATAGAATTGACTAAGTATTCTGCCTAGGAGACGCTGGGTTCTGCTCTCTGAAACAGTTACCTAAATATGTAGTTTTCTGTGTCTCTTGGCTCTCTAGAAATCCCTTTATTATCAGTATTATTATAATGTATTGTGATTATTATCATGTACATATTCAAATTTGAAAATGGTGATAATTTTATCACCTCATGGATTTTAAAGGAACCAAAAAAATTCTTGACAATATGGAGAAACCAAGTTTCCTTTATACCAGACTGGAAGCACATTTTCAGGATAATTTTCACAAAAACATAGTCATCTTTTTGTCTATTTGATTCCAGTAAATTCCACAGGTTAGGCCACATCTGCCATTCTTCAGGAGAAATGTCATTTTCTCTGAGCTATTTCCAGTTACTTTGAATTTGAGAGATGCTCTGGTAGAGGGTCATTCTCATTCTCCTCTCCCTTTGCTGTTTAATTCACCTTAAATGATTCACTGTGACTTTCTTAACAGACTGAGTTTTTAAGTACAGACTTGACCATACCACTGACATGGTCTTTGCCAGAAAGCTCAGCTTTCACCGACTAGTCAAAAGTGCTCTCCATTTTAT
>PVHY01000434.1:199525-236581 GCA_004024945.1 Uropsilus gracilis | reverse complement strand
TGTTTTCTGAGCAAAAGATTTTTTATTTAAATGCTTTATTTATCTTTTTAATTTTGTAATTATCATAAATATTGGTCATGTTTGCATGGTTGTATTGTACCCCTAATTCCTCACCTCATCCCCCTCCCCCCCTTGCCCCAATTGGTCACTCCAACTCCTCACTCCTCTCACTGCAAGTGGTTGGTCCATGTTTGGCCCGCTGGTCTTTTCTTTTCTTTCTTTCTTTTTTTTTTTCTTTTTGAGACTAGGTCTTGCTATTTTTTCCCGTGGAACCGCAGGCTCTTGTTGCTCCGGGGTACCACAGACTCAAGCCATCCCCAGTCTCAGCTTCCCAGGTAGCTGGGATTACAGGCACGCGCCACCACGCCCAGCTATTCTTTTGGAACTAGGTCTCGCTCCGGGCCCCAGGCGGGACTCGAACCTCGATCCCTAGCCCTGGCCGCTTCATAGGCTGAAGCTTACAGGCATGAGCCACCATGCCCAGCCTCGCTGGTCTTTTCTTTATCGGGAACTCTGATCATTTTTTCCTGGGTGTGGATTTGCTACCACCCTCCCCTACTCCTGGAGCTCTGGGCAGCCTCATCTGTTGCTGTTGAGGAGTGAGCAGATCTTCTGAGCACTGTTATCCCAGCCACAGAATTCCTGCTGAAAGAATCATTAGCCTTTGGGAAAGCTGGGAGGTTGGGGTTTTGTGTGTCCTTTTTCTGGGACCGTAACTGTCTTTTAAGCTGTATCTTCATGTTAGGTCATTGTCAACCTCAGTGAAAAAAGAAGCCCATCTTATTTCTTCGGTCATTTATGTTGCTCCTGGGAGTGGCCTTAGGGGAAAAGGAGGGAATCGGAGGATATAATTCATGTTGAAACCATCAGCAGTGAGGAAGGAAGAGAAATCTGCTCTGCACCAGTTCCGGTGGCCCCGGATACTGAAACTTTATACAGAGGAGAGTAAAGTGACCCCAGTGACCAAGCCGTTTGCTCCCTGCTCGTCAGTAGCCCAACTGGGGACGTAGGAGTCGGTCCCATTCCCTAGCGAATAGGATGGTACCAGCTCCCACCGCCCTGTCTCCATCTAGGTGACTTTCCACAGGGGCAGGAAGGAGCCTCAAGGTGGCAGCACCTTCATGGCTTTCGCATCCCCCTCCCCAGTATCTTTAATTAGAAATAAAGAAACTGTAAAGACATCAAAGTAAGTGAGCCAGGAAAGCACGTGGAACAGAGTCCCAGACGATGGGACAAGCATTGAATGACAAGCCACCTCTTCCTGGGTGCTGGGTGAAACAGTGCTTGTTTGGATGTTCATACCTTTATGCTTCTTTGCAAGGCAATTTGAAAAGTCTTGAAAAATCAGAGAACCTCAAGTCCCACGAAAGGGGCTGTGGCCTGTGTTGCACAAAGCACCACGCCGTGATATCTGCTTGCTCCTCATCCTCGATGGGCATTCGCTGCCCTTGACACCCCGCAGTGCTGTTCCCTTGTGATACTGGCATCGATTTCCATGTCCCCCTGCTTTAGGAGGAGCTGTGATGGGAGCCTTGAGCTCAGGTCTGATTGGTGAAGAGATTTAAAAGCAGGAGCATGAGAAGAAAGGGGCTCACAGCCCTTTAGGAGAAATAACACCCTCACAAAAATCATTGACTGTGCTTCGGAAAAGCTGCAAAGTTGCTCATTGAAAAGTCCTTTTTTAAAAAATTTATTTATTTATTTATTTTTGGCTGCCAATGATCTCATGGAAAATATTACTTACTGAAAGCACAGCCAACTCAGCCAACAGCCTTTTCTGCACAAATGGAAATGTAGGGCAGATCTGCAAAACCTTAATCCCTCTCCAGGTCGCCTCTTCGGCATTAGAGGGAATCAAATCCTCTGCACCCTCAGAACAAGGAAGTAAGAAAAGAAACAGGCAAAAGTTAGCTGTGTCTCCTCCACACCACAACACTGGCCAAGTTGATGGTTTTCATTCAGCTGAATTTGTTGAATTAAATCAATTGACCTCACATGACCATATTTCAATTTGTAGAGTCTCAGACCCTCAGCCAGTTTGAGGGTGTTTGTGATGTTACTGTATGTCATTTATCGTTCATCGGTTTCTGTTGCCCAGGCTCAGAATCTGAGATGTCTTCATCAACTCCCTGTTCAAACACAATTCTTTGAATATTAACTCTATCACACACTATTCTGATATTCAACACTTAATTTTCTTTTGAATTCTTTCATGCATCGGTCTTTTCCTTATGGTCTCAGTTTGATTTTCCCTTTGAGTCTCACAGATTCCACCATGAAATCCAATCACGTTATTGTTATATCACTGTAAAAGCTGTGCTATAAATATTCGTGCTTGCAGATGCTTAATCGTTGAGTCTATTCTACGTGCACTGCCACTTACTCACATGATTCATTTTTACTGATGGAAAAATCTACCTGACTCCATTGTTTGTGAGATCAATTGAAGAATCCCCTTTTCTGGGATTGAAACTGTCTTATCACCTGACCCCTCCTCCTGGAAGTAATTTTATTTCTCAAGGCTCACCCCTGTGTTCTTTCTCTGCTATGCTCTTTTACTCTCTGGCATTCTGCTGGGGATGGTTTTCCTATCCACTTACCAAACTCCAACCTTCTCCTTACATCCTTTCTCTCTCCATTGTAATCTCTCCCCTGACAGTTATTATTTCTACTCCACATTTTACCTCATCTTATCTTCTATCTTTTAAATATTGGCTGTTTTTCTAACAAAATAATATACTTGATTTTTTAAACTCATTTTTGTCCTGTCGTGTTCAACACATAGTAGGTGATCAATAACTACTGATGAAATGGTTGGCAAACTAAATGTTTTCTCTCTTCCAACAACTGGTCAACCAATAAATGCCATCATTGTCATTCATCCCCAAGGGGGCATTTTTCAGAAAAACTAAACATCATATTCCACTCATAAAAAGGAAAGATTGAATCTGAGGATGTTCCTAGTGTGTACTAGTAAATGTTGAATTCTTTGTGATATAAAAGCCACCTTTAGAGAGTTTCATGATTGTTAATATAATGGAAAAACTTAGACTTGATTTTCATTTGTAATAGAAAGGTCAGGTTACTGTAACATCTTCTGTCTTGTTATGATATGTTTAATACCAGACAACCTGACCTCTTGGTCTATCTTAATAATTTTATTTTCTCTAATAACACGGTCTCTTTACTGGTGGATTATGATATTTAGAAATATTTTTGAAGTCTGCCTTGTATAAAGTGAGTAGTTCCAATCACTGAGGACGTTTCTTTGCACTGAAATAAGGTCTCACATGGCAGATGCCCTTTGCCATCATCCCAGTTGACTCTGAAGAGCATAGTGACAAAGCAAACAAGCTTTACTTCTCGGGACTTGTTAAATGTGTGTCTGGCTCATGTCTGATTGTCTCTATTACTGATATGGCCTCCGTCTCCTGGGACTTTTGAGAAAGGGGAAAGAGAGGTGGGTTTGGTTAGTCTCTGTAGCTACACATATAGTGGATGCTTTAGGGACACATATATTTTTGGAGTGGTCTCAAAAAAATAACCAAATTATATAGCACAGGATCCTTTTCCTTTTTTTTTTTTTTTTTGAAGAAACATAGCATTATAGCATTGTATAGGTTTCAGGTGGGCATCATTGAGTATCAACATGCATATTTTACTATGTTATTTTTACCACCAGAAGTACAGTTCTACCCTACTCTTCACCATAATATTGAGTTTTTACCAAATATACTCATTTCACTGCCCCTTTCTTTCTATAACCACTAGTTGATCTTGTCATCTAAAGGTTTATTTTTTTGGTTTTATTTAGTTCATCATCATTCATCCTAAGTGGGATAACTGGAAACAGGTAGGCCTATGGACAAAAAGGTTGGACCCCTGGAACCTGTCCTAGGTTTATGTCACTGGCTATTGGCACTGTCAGTCATGATTCTGACTCCACAGTGACTTGATGGTGTATAATGAACAGCTAGCGTTCATGTTCTTTTGGCACTAACAACAAGGGAAAACTTTCCAGCTTGTATTTTCTAGCTTTTGTGAGAATTTCTCCCTTTGGAGAACTTCAAATAAGCACCTATGCTGGACTTCAGATAGGCAGGGTTCTCGTCCCAATCCAGCATCCAGAGAGAGAGAGGGAGGAGCTGCTGGCTCGCTTCTCTTCATGAGGACTGCCCATGTCAAACTAGAGGAATAGAAATAGATGGTAATAGATATTCGACACAGTGGAGAAAAAGAACCATTTAATAACAATGTCCTGGCGGTCTGCTGAAAGAAGTGGTCATAATACTAGAGGTAGTTAATACTAGAGGTAGGAGTGTGCTGACTTATAGTTTAGTACAAGTTACCTGAAGAACTTAAAGACCCCAACCTGCACTTCTCATCTCAACCTGCTTCAGTTCCCTTGTTCTGTGAGAAAGTGTTCTCTAGGGAACAACGTATAGGAAGTCTATACGGAACAATAGAACTGAATTCTAATTCAGTTGTGGGATGAGTATAAAAGAGTAAGAAGATAGTCTGGACTATTAGGGGAGGCAAACACAAGGGAAGGACACGCAAAAGGAGACATCCTTGGCACATGACCGTGATGGCCTTAGATGGAATGATGGATGATTTGAGAGAAAAATAAAGAGTGGGTGTGCTCCATCCTCTTCCTAGGTGTTGCCTTGATGATCTAATACTATTATTTCCTCCCTAACAAGGCGTTCTGCATTCTTTAGAAACTGTAGGGTAGCAGAAACAGACACACAGAAAGAGAAGCAGAACTCCCAGAGTGGAAGTTCGCTAGAAAATCACATCTATGAAGGAAAGGTGCACATTTTTCATGGATGCACCTGGCAGTATGTCACACACCTTTTCAGCTTTGTTTTCCTTTCCTGATTCTGCCGCTCAGAACACACTCCTCCCCTTGGTCCTGGCGAGAGGCGCTACACAGTCCCAAGCACACAGCATCATCTTTGCCCATGCAGATGAGTGGTCCTGGAGGAGGCCTGCATGGAGGAGGCAGCACAGGTCTACCCCCTTCTCCTACTTGCCTTTGCCTTGCTGTTCCCCTGGACGCCCACCCCAAGTCTACAAATTTTACAAAACCTTTTAGTGGTGGGGAAATCATGCCTTCTTTCTAATTTAAAAGCTTATCTAAAGAAATAGGTCTTAAAAACACTCTTATTTGCTCTGTGGGCTGCAAGGTGAAAATCAAAATGTGGAAAACACTGAAAAACTGATGCATGGAACACAGAAAGCAGCCTTCCACAGAAGCTGCTGCTTCTGAAGTCTTTCCTGGCTCTGATGCTGGCGTGGGGCCCGAGTTGGTTTCTGGTGTCTATCTCAATTAACCCCTTGTTAATGAAAGTCAAGACCCATGGGTATGAGTCAAGGGCAGAAGCTCTCTTGAAATCGTGGTGGCCGGCGGCTTTGCCAAGCAACCCAGGGTTTCTGGTGGAGGGAGAACATTGATTTCCCTGCTGCTTGCCAGCTCGTCTTTTCACACTCCAGAAAACCTGGCAGAGAACATGTTGGTGCTCAGAATCAAGTGACAGAATTAAGGTTGCCATGGCTCCCTACCTTCTTTCGATCCTATTTCTCTGATTGGCGTCAGCGGCGAGAAAGTGAAGAGGAGAGCAAGCTATGTGGCTTGGAGGACTCCAGCTTTACGTCACACACGAAGAATGACCCATGAGTGCCTTCACCTCTGCTTGACATATCCCGTATTGATTTTTTTAAAACAGTCTATCCCACAGCAAGGAATTAAAGAATAGATCTGTCCTCACCACCATTTTTGAAAGATAGTTATTCCATAAGTTAAATGTCTAAAAGACAGACCCGTGGATGACACCCTCTTATTGACTGCTCCTGCTTATCTCTGTGTAACAATCTGCTATTTTACTTCCTTGAGCCTCGGTTTGATCACACCTAATGATGAATTCTACCTTATATTGTGGGTGAGAGAATTAAATGAATTAACCCAGTTAATGCAATAAAACAGGGTTCAGAACATATCACACGCACAGATTTTGATGACAGTTGCTGATATTGACATTGTTGTGGTTTCTCTTGTCTTGAAGATAAAAATTTTACCTAAAAGCCTGTTATTGGTAGTAACTTATGATTTGTAGAATGTGAATCAACTGTAAATTACTATGGATTTACTTTATAACTACTTCCCAAGGCAGTACAGTTGCTCAAATTAATATTATAAAAATATTTGTAATATTCCAGACTAACAGAATTTTCTAGTGCAATACATAGTGATTTTAGGGGGAAAATCTATACTAAAATTTTCATTTATTTAGAGGAAAACTGGGATGACTGGTGACAGAAAACCTTATATTTTGGATCTTCCCAAATACCACATATAAAAGAGAGAGTGGTTCATACACAAATAAACATGCATAATAAATAATTCAGCAGAATTATTTAAAAAGCTACTATTCCCTTTTTTCCTTTCTTTATTGATTCCACACACATATATTTTACATTGTTGTATATGTCAAGGTTCACCCACCACCATGTCACCTGTAAACTGTCATCTTGATTTCTTTCAGCTGGATTATTATTTTCTAAAATCTTTCAACAGCATGATGGCCATCATAGTCTTTCTAAATATATATTTATGAATTATTTTGAATATTATATATTATGATGGAGTTCTGTCATGCCCTCCTTTACAATCTCTCCATCAAGCATTTAATCAACTTCTACTTACCATTGATATATTCTAGAGAGACCACAGAGAATCAAAAAGTTGTGGCATATGTACACATGGAATATTATTCATCCATCAAAATGTCATTTGCAGCAACATGGATGGAGCTAGAGGGAATCATGCTAGTAGAAATAAGCGAGAAAAAAAAAGAAAAATATCAGATGGTCTCACTTATATGACTTATATGTGAGATGTAGGGAAAACAAACAAAAGTCAAGAAAAAGTTAAAACTAACAAACTGGTAATGCAACTGACACATACAGCAAGGGGGGACATGGGAGGGTAAAATCAGGGAAGTGATGAGCACAAGTGACCCGGATGATAGTTCACAGTGACATGGTTGTGGGAGAACTTTGGGATATACAACAATATAAGAAAACATATATTTTTATATATAATGAAAAATTTTCATTTAAAAAAGAATGACACCATTCCATGGGCTACTTTTTACTTCTGGAACCACAGCCATCAAATCTGGACCACTGTAGTCAGATCAGCTTCTTCAAAACCATCTTTAACAAAGTCATCCTTTCCAGCCTCTATTTTATTCCCTGATGGTTGCTAACTTGAGCTTGAACCCTGGCCCAGTATTTCTCCTTATGAATTCTACTTCTCTTCCTCCACTTCACTGACATTCTGCTCTAAGCTAATCTCAGCTATTGCTGAGTACACCATACTCTGTTCTGTATTGATTAGTTTCTAAAAATTTCTTAAGCGTAGACAATAGAAAGATCATGGACTTTTCACTTGGATCTGGTATTAACATTGTATATTTAAAACATGTCAAGTTGGTGACTTGTCTCAGCCCCAATTATCCCATCTGTCAATGGGAAGAACCTAGCATGGTGCTGGGCAGGGGATAAATACTATTTTCCTTCTTTGCTTCTGCCCTCTCCACACCCATTGAAACACTGAATGATCAGCATGTGTCTTGGTCAATATAAGGAAAGTACAATCATAGAACCAAAGTCGTTCACTTAAAAGTTGCCTCTTTAACTCTTGCTTCTTCTTCTTTTTTATTTTTGAAACTAGGTTTTGCTATTTTTGCCCATGGCACTGCAGGCTCACGTTGCCCATGGTACCACAGGCTCAAGCAATCTCCAGCCTCAGCTTCCCAGGTAGCTGGGATTACAGGCACGCGCCACCACACCCAGCTATACTTTTTTGGAACTAGGTCTTGCTATGTGCCCCCAGTGGGACTCGAACTGCGATCCCTGGCCCCAGCCGCGGCTTCCAAGGCTGCTGTTTACTTATAGGCATGAGCCACCATGCCCGGCCAACTCTTGCTTCTCACTGAACTCTTGGGAATAAAAAAGAAATCTTTCCTCTTTTATTAGAAACACAGCTCCTAAAGACTTTAGTGACTTCTCCATTATTAGCAGAGCTAGAGACAAGAGCTGGAGTCTGGATTTTCCCAGCCATTCATTCTGTAATTTTTGTTTCTGATAGTTGATTCATCTCCAATGCAGCCAGAACTTCAGCATCAGTTCCTGAGAATATCTTAAGGTCTTATTTTTATTTTATTTTTTGTAATCAGGATTCCATGCTGCTACACAGATTGCCATGCAGGAGGATGTGGTGTATGAGGGTTCAAATCATCCAACTGGAGGAGGAGGAACTACTCAATTTCTTCCAGACCTGCAGAGTGGAACTCTGGGCCAGACTGATTTGACACTGCGGCTCAGTGGTGCGTTGGGTGACTACTGAGAGAAAGGGTCAGCATGGATTATTGATGAACAAGTCTCAGAAGATGCAAAGACTTTCTCCTCAGCTGCCACAGAGTCTAGAAGTTTAATTCTGAATTATTACAGGGTTAAGTCTGGAAAACTTACCAAAAAATCTTTTATCCTTGCCATTGTCTGAGCCAAAAACAGAAGAGAAGTCATTTTGTGATATATCTTCATGAACTAAAAAGACTAGCTATGAGGCCAAAGGAATTACTGGATCAAATTATTAAACATTATATAAAAATATATGATAAAAATATAGCCTTGTCTTGATGCAAAATACTTTTTTGTATCCTACTTTGTGCAATAAACTGCAGCTATTAGTCTACAGAAGTGCTTCCCTGATTTAATATAACCCAAATTCAGGGCCGTATCACTCACAGTGGGAGAATGAACAAGCATTTTTGGTGATTCTGAGATTTGTGACATTTAAAGATAAATCTATTTTGTTATAAAAGGAGATTCATGGGTGAGCTGTGGGAAGGTAGTGTTGAGCGGCAATGGAAAGAGGCAGATGACCACAGACAATAGGACTGGCTTTGAAAAATGGTCAAAAAGCAACTCAATTAAATAATATATCCTTCAGGCATAGATGCTATAAAAACCACATTTGCAAATGTCTGGGGACGATAAAGATAAAGACATACTTCTGGATAGTGAGTCTAGTGCTTTGGAGTCAGGAACTGGAACAAACTGGCTGCTTAAGTCATTGGTAATGATTCAGGGTTTGTGTCAAACCTTGTCCACAAAGCTCCTACAGTTTTCAGTTAATAAACAAAAGCTTTATTTGATGAGACCGTGTATGAACCAATCATGGCCATGTGTCTTGAACTAAGACTTTGGATCAATGCAATTTGGTACAGCTGAGGTTCATTTTAACAATGACTTAATTTCTAAATGAAATAATTCAGAGGAAAGTACAGCGTGGGCTTAAGTTTAAAAAGTACTCAAAATCAACTACATGCATTTTCATCACTGGTTCTAGAATCAATGAGGGAGCAGACAATTCCCCCAGAGCAGTCACACCTGGAACCACAACAGGTGCATGAGGGAGCAAGGAAAATGGAAGAAATTAAGAGAGAAATTAAGTGCCTCTGTATAGGTGGGAAGCGTCTAGAATATAAAGGCGGAAGTCGAAAAATCCATTATCTGACAGTGGCCTTGTTGGCAGGATCATTTCATAAGTCATACATCTGCCATGAGCATGCAATTATCTATTGAGCAGCTATTCTGCTAGGAAGGAGATGTAGTCACTCTCAAGCAGGCATCTGCCTGAAAGTACACGGTCTAGCAGATTGTCAACTGCAAAGAGAATTTTACCTTCCCCCCTGTAAGGAACAAATTTAGACGAGATCGGGCGCGTTCAGGGTGGTATGGCCGTAGACAGTAAGGAACAAATTTAAAGAATAAATGGTGAAAAGGATCAGACTCTCAGCAAGAGATACCTGTTTTGCATAAAGACACTGGACAGATGTCTAGGGAGCTTGATATACATATATATCATTGTGTATATATAGATATACACACTATGGAATATTACTCACCAATTAAAAATGATAAATTGGATGAATTTGAGATAACATGGATGTACCTAGAAGGAATCATATTAGCTGAAACAAGTCAGAAAGAAAAAGACAGAAACCAGATGGTTTCAATAATATATGGGATATAGGGAAAAACAAGCAAAAGGCCAGGAGGAAACGTCTAAACAAGCTAACAACCAAAGTACATAACTTGGGGGGGGATGGGAGGGAGCGATCTGGGAGGGAAGGTGGTGGGTGATCCCCAGGGATCACAAAGATGTGAAATATATATATTTGTATATATATAATATTTAATAAAACAAACAAAAGAATCACTCTTTGCCCTGCTGGTCACAGGTCTGACTGATAATTTGGAGGGAGACAGGGAACCCTGAGCCACAAGGCTGAGTGAAAACGCTTTGTTACATGTCCTCCCCTCTTCACATGCATAGGATCCATTTAGCACTCTGACGGCGTGCCTGCCCTCAACGGGGCATAAGACCTATGAGGATGGATTTCAAATAGGCAATGAATTAAAAATCGAGCTTGTTTTTTTCCTGTAGATGACTGTTACCTAAAGCAGCTCTGAAAATCAAATCTGTCTGATTTCATTCCATGCAGTCACGGCAGACCCCTTGCGAACATTTAGGTTTGATTTTGATTTGTGATGGCCTGCTAGGAGCATCTGTCCTGGCTGCTTGAGGGCACGCTCCCCCTTTTCCGTGTGATATATATGACCTAGGATTTGGGCTGATGGACATCTGTAACCAGCCCATTTCTGTCCCTGCACAGCATCTTGACAGCTTTGCAAGCTGTTTTGCAATAAAACTTACTTTCTGGTACTTATTGACGTCTTGCGCCTGAACACCACTTGCAGCAATTAGGCTGCAACCGTGGCCTGATTGATTTAGAGGCTGATATGAGCTGCTTAGAGCGGCACGTTTCGGACCGTCTATGAAATGATTTTCCTACAAACTGCCATCACTTTATGGAAGGTGAAAAGCAATATGGAGGGTGAAAAGCATAGATGCCCTCTGACATCCTTGCAGCGGTCGATTATTCATGGTAATGAGCATCACGAGGCAGGCCTCCAGTTCCCAGGGGAGCGTCAAGCTAAATCCTCATGGCTTAGACATGCAGAGTCTCTGGGTCAGCGAAGCTGGAGCCAGTTAGGTGATGGCACTTTCGCATTTTTCTAGGGCAGTGAGTGAGGACTTAAGCAGTAGCTCTGATGAGTGACCCCTCCTTCCCCACTGACCTCCAATGACATCACGATTCTGAAGAGTTTCTGTACTGAGGTGATCCAACTCACCTGCTCTGCCCACACCCTGGCAGAGCTCTGTCGCAGCCTTTTCCGAGGTGTAGAGCGTACCTACTGAGAAGAGGTTTTCTGCTAGAGAAGAGGGAGTGATGTGGTGGGGGCTGTGTGGGTGAAAAGGACTATATGGTTGAGGGGGGCAGGACCACAGTGAAAGGTATGGAAGAACTTTGTCTTCATTTGCTCTGGTTATATAGTCTTGAAGCCCCATCATGGCTCGGGATATGGAACCAGAAAAGTTATTTAAGGATCTTGATTTGTTTTTTTTTCTTTTGAAAATCCATTAAGAAAGGATTGCAGGCCGGGCACAGTGGCACATGTCTGTAAGCAGCAGCCTAGGAATCCACGGCTGGGGCCAGTAATCACGGTTCGAGTCCTGCTGGGGGCACATAGCGAGACCTAGTTCCAAAAAAATACAGCTGGACGTCTTTGGTATGCGCCTGTAATCCCAGTTACCTGGGAAGCTGAGGCTGGGGATTGCTTGAGTCGGTGGGACCCCGGGCAACGTGAGCCTGCGGTTCCACGAGCAAAGACAGCAAGACCCAGTTTCAAAAAAAAAAAAAAAAATCACTCAGTCGATTCAGGACAGACTAAATGTGGGTGTGAATAGCATGACAAGAGGTGGTTTTAGATTTCAAATAAAAGTTAAGGAAAGGACTATTCAAGTGAGAGCTGATGGGAAATGGTCGATTATTAGTGGAACGAACCATGTGGTTTGGGCCATTTAGAACGAATTAGCAACACCATCCAAAACTGCACAAGCATGTTTCCTATTGGTTATTTGATCCTCAAATGGTTGTCAGGTACAACTGACACAGCGAGAGGGTGTGTGATTGACCCAGAGACACAGCTGAGCTGAGTGGTGAGGTGTAAAGTAACTATCCTCACCGCCAGTTGCTGGGGCAGGCATCAGGATCCCCCCTCTGCAGAGGTTCGTTGTTGGTTCTAGCAGTTAGATACACCAGGCAGAGCCGGGTAGGGCAGGGTAGGGCCAAGCCTGGGAAGGGTGGGAAGCCCCTTCACCCATAGGAATCTTCACATTCTTTGTCTGGACTCTTTCTCTGGCATTCTCTTGTGGTCTCTCATGAGGGCTCTATCTCTGCTCATGCACATTCTCTCTCTTGTCCTCTGTGTCCCTTTAGCCTCTCTCCTAGGCTCAGGTGTGCACTTAGCCACTGGGTCACACAGTCATGGGGAAGGCACAAGGCTGTAGGTGCTGGTTTTACAGGTGAATGGAGGAAAAAGCCTGACAAAGTTATTCCACCTGAGGAGACGCAGCTCCGTATGGTCAAAGCGTTTTGGTTAAGTAATCGATCTGTTTCTAACTCAGATGAACGCGTTACTCTTGCTATAATAAACAAATCACCTAACTTCCCACGGGAGTCCTTACTCATAAAATGGCAAAGTTTAAGAAAATAATTCCCCTCAACTGTAACTTTAGATTCTTCCTCCATAATGAAAATTTAAAAAATAATAAATAAATCCCAGGCTTTAGACTCTACCCAAATCAGTTATATCTAAATTTTTGTGTCTTGGACCCTTAAACATCACTGTTGGCGGACCGGTCTGTTTCCAAGTTACCCAGGTGATCCTACCCACAATCAGCACTGAGAGCCTGTGTTGGATGAGTTTCATGGCTTCCAGCTTGCACTCCCAGCATTAAGTTATTTTTCAAGCATCCAATTTAGGGTCAGATATTTCCAAGTTCATTTGTTTTGAATTGCTTCATCTCTCACAGTGTGAAAATGCGGTGAAAGGATAAGTGGATCTGTTTGTCCACAAAAACGAAGATAGAATGGGGGTGGAGGGTGCTGATGATTGTTCTCTGCTGTTTCCTTGAACCTCTCAAAGGCTCCTGAAAATGTCAGCCCCTTTGATATTGGGTGCAAAAGTCCTTAATGCCACAAGTGGCCAGTTATTTTATCCCAGTCACCATGTTGAGTCCCAAAGGTCCCAAAAACACATGTCCAAAATGGTGCCATTTTCCCCTCCACACTTGAGGCAGGCACTCTGCAAAGTCCAGTTTTCTTTTCTATCTTCTCTTCGCTTCTTCTTGCAGTGTTCCAAGCTGCTCAGCTTCTCCATGGTTCTTCAAACTTTTCCAACAAATACTGATGCAAAATCAGCTTTTCAAATCCCTGGCTTTCCCAGATACCAGCTTTCCAAGCCACCTTGCTTCAGCACCATGCACTTTTTTTTTTTTGAGACTACAACTCACCATGTTGCATGGGGTAGTATCAAACCCATGGACTCAAGTGATTCCTAGCCTCAGCCTCCCAGGTAGCTGGGATTACAGGTACACGTCACCACACCCGACTGCCATGCATTTCCTTTTCCAGGTCCACCTTTACCACATCTGGCCACACTCACCAGACCTGCCCACAGCAGTCCCTGTCACCCCTGGCCGGCCCTTCATCACCTGACTCCATAGCAGCAACTTCTCTGCCAGCCACTGTCCCACCATGGCTCCTTGTCACCACCTGCTCACCCTTCCAGGGGGCTCCTCCCCAGCCTGGCCACTCTGGCTTCTCTTCACCCGTCGCCATTCTCACATCTTCCACCCCTCTCCTTCCTTTTTGCGCTTCCTGTCTCTTCTCCCTGGTCTTTCTCTCAGGCACCGTCCACCAGGACAATATGGCGCCCAATACAATTTTCAACTACGTCACTAGCGGAGGCCCCAGCTACCCATCCTGCCTGAGTCACCCCCTATACCTTTTCAAGTGAAACCTCACTAATGTAAGATGTAAACAATAAAAGTTTTATTGAAACATGATATTGGTTTAAGGGAAAATCAAAACAGAGCGGCCAATGGTCATTTTTTTAATTGTAAGGATTAAAAGTATGCTGGCAAGCATGACTCACTTTATACGTATATACATGTATACTTATTGTCATAAATATGTAAACAAAATAATAAAAAATTTAAAAAATAAAAATGTATCCTACTGATAAAAAAGAATGACTCATCTTAAGAAGAAATAGAACTTAAAATAGTTCCCCCCACTTTTTTTTTTGAGACTGGGTCTCGCTATTTTTGCCTGTCGAACTGCAGACTCACGTTGCCCGGGGTACCACGGACTCAAGCAATCTCCAGCCTCAGCTCCCAGGTAGTTGGGATTACAGGCGCACACCACCATGCTCAGCTATATTTTTTTCGAACGAGGTCTCAGCTACATGTCCCTGGTGGGACTTGAACCGTGATTCCTGGCCCTGGCCTCGGCTTCCTAGGCTGCCGCTTACAGGCGTGCACCACCATGCCCAGCCAAAATAGTTCCTATCTTTAAGAGAAGAAATGTTAAACCTCATATCCCTGATAAATAGTTGTCCTTTCAACCAAGTAAATAGCAATTAGACTTTTAGTGATAAACATAATGAAGTCTATATAGCTATTGATTTATGCTAGTCACCTGAAGCCTATATAATGTTATAAGCCAAGTTACTTTAATAAAAATTAAAATAAAAAAATAAATAAAAGGCGTATATATATATTTAAATTCTTATGTATTTTCTAAAATTCCAGGAAATGGTCCATTGTTGTTCTCAGACTTCTAATTTCATCTGTCTAGCATTAGTCATTAAGTATTATCTAATCTATTTTCTAAATGGAAGAAGATGCTACTTTTTAAATATTAATCTTTAAAATTCTTTTCTTACATTGTTGTTTACTTTGTACAAGATTTGATGGTACAAGATTTATTTTGTACAAGATTTGATTCTTATATTTATGGGTGTAGTCCCAATAAATATCCCCCACAGCATCACCTGTGAACCATCATTGCAGTTCCTTATGCTTATCCATCTCCTTTCTTGACTCCCCTCCCCTTCTGTTGTCTTAGAGCTATAGTTTTCCTATAAATTTATTAGTCTCTCTCTCTTTCTCTCAACCCTTTTTTTGGTTGCCTTATATTTCTCCTATAAGTTAAATCATTCAATATTTTTCTTTTTCCTTCTGACTTATTTCACTGAGCATAATTTTGTCTAACTCCATCCAGGTGGTTGCAAATGACATGAGTATGTCTTTTTGATTGCTGAATAATATTCCATTATGTAATATACCAGAGCTGGAAGAAGATGCTACTTAATGAGGAACCTACCATTTTTTAAGCCAGCACAGATTCGACGGGTCAGATGGCAGCTCTTTTTGTGCTCTGTGTTTAATGAATAGTAATGACAGAGATGTGCTTTAAGCATTTTAAAGAGGTAGTAACTCTTGAAATGTGTTTCTTGGAACACTGTTTCCATGGGGGAGGAAGGAGTTTCCTATGTAACTATGGAAAAACAATTGAAAATAATTTGGGTTACTTTACATGGTCTACTCAGTCTACAAGACAACAACTGGCTTTAGACATTGCCAAAAGTGAGAAAGCAGTGCCTCCTCTTCCCAAACTTCTCTGACATTAGAAGGTGTGTGTGGGGGTGTGGTGGCAGGGGCATGGGGAGGGCACATCCTATAAGCAAAGTATGCTTGGAACAATTTTGGAAAATGATGAACTAGAACAAGAAGGATATAAAACCTGTCATAAAACCTGTATTGAGTTTGGCCAGTGTAAAGAATCCGTGGTGAATTTTCAATGGATTTTTGCATATGATGACAAAGATGAGAACAGCATAAGTCACTCTCTACTTCCAATGTATTGAAAGTTTTGCACAGAAACTCTCCGAGGTGATAGTTTGAATCACCTATTTCATAATCAACATGTCTAGAAGATAGAGCAAATCAAAAAGAAAAAAAAAAGACTATGGTTTTAGAAAAAATAATGGGTGCATTTAAAGTTATCTAGAAGTCACTTACCAAGAGTCTGATAGGACAGCCCTTTAACAGGAAAAGTGAGAAACAATATGCCTTCTGAAGATTGAAGGGATACTGAAACACTTGCCTAATTTAGATAATGATGGTTATCCATTCAAAGAATGCTCTGTGTTTATTCGTAGATATAAAACTGCTGTGGGTGGTAAAAATTTATTTGCAAAACTAAATTGAAATCAATTTTGCTTTGATAACATTACCAGTTTAATTAACAAATACATAAGTGATGAAATTATGGGCCATCTCTTTTAAATGAAGATTGCTAACCTAAATGTCTGGGAAATAAACTCAATTTATATGGGTTCAGAATTGGCAGGAAGCATTTGAAACTTGACTGTGTTCTGCTTGAAACTTCCACCTCAATTAGGGAGAACACAAAGTTCTTCCCTGGGGTTGGGAATAACACGGGTGAGTGAAAATTTCAGATAATTCCAAAGCTTAATTTTGCTTCACAGTTTGAATGTCCTTCTTCAGTAAATCTTATCACTGCTAAAAAAGAGGAAATAGGACTAATTTTAGCTCTATTATTTTTCCTACTCCTGCCCACACATGAATTTAATGAGCAATGCATCATCCATAAAACTGGACACAGATGAGAGAGTGGCAGAAACAAACAAAAAAAAAAGAACATCAGGAAAAAAGTCTACCAGCTGGGTAGTTGTTCCCTGAATTAATAAAGAGCCTGCTGGCAAAATTAGAATTCAAAACAATGTCGACAGACTGAATTGCCCTGGTTTATGTTCTTGGTGAGATACCTTCTGAAAGAGTGCCTATATTTCTTTGGGACTGTTTGGAAAACATATACCTTACAGTAAGCCAAGCAATCCATTTGTGCCTTGTCAGTCACAGTATCTTGTGCTGGAAACTCTGAATAGATGAGACTGACTCATGGCAAAGAAAACTGAACTCTATGCAAATTGTTTTGAGGCAATTACATCCTTAAACCTGTTTGATTGTGTCTTGGTTTAACCCTTTCAACTGGGGAGCTTATTTAATTTCTAACATGTTAATTGTTACTGTTATGCTGACAATTATTATTCTCTTGCTCTGATTAATGTGTATCGCTCACCAACTTGCTAAGATCTCTTGGGTCCTTTTTAAAGGTTAAAAAAAAAGAGGGATATGTGGAACGTCGAAACAGGTAGAGAGAGGGAAAGGGGAACACCTCTTCTCTCTCTAGCCGCCTCTGGAACACTAGAGGGTGGGCAACAGCAAGTCTCTCACCTGTAACCCAGCTTCCTAACATCTTTGGAATGTCCCCAGAGACACATGACCTATTAGTAATGACTGTTGCTCCCAAAGGTAAATTCTCCTGTTATTGTGCAACCTTGCATCCTCCCTGCTGCATGTCACTATGCTTTTCTGTTTCCTCATGACATCATTGTAACATTTCCTTGCTGGGGGATATAAGGGGTTTCTCGACTTCACTAAAGTTGGACCTGGACATGCTTCCCAGGGTCCCCATTCTGAGGGCTGGCCTCACAGATCACCATCCATCTCTTCCATCTCATTTCTTCTTCATTCCACATGTGACTCCTAACAGGAAGGACTCCAGAAGAGCACGCTGGGCCAAGAATCATATTGCCAAGCGTCTTATCAGTCTACAGCAGTTGTAGTTGCTTGGGCGAGAAGAAGACAAATAATGAAGAGGATTAGCTAGCTCTTTCTAAGACCTGGTTAGGTTGTTCTATTCTGTCAGAGTTTTTGTGAAACCTCAGAGAATGTTTCTTTCCTACCCTCTATTTTGCCTTGATCCTATTACCTCCTGATAGAATTCCCTGCCACCAACTGTCTTCCCAGCCACCTGATTTCTGAGGGCTGCCTACATTTGGATCTTCTGTTTGCACTCCTACTACCACTCTCCTGAACCCCACTTTCTGTGGAGCCCCTCAGATACACAGCCACCAACTTCCTGGACACCTGTCTGTCGTCCTGATCACTCCTGTCACATTGGAGCCGCATCCTGACCCCTTAGTCCACCCTCTTGGCTTGGGATTCTCTGCCCCATTGGTCTGGAGTTAACTGATCACCTGTCCTAAAGTATGGCCATTGATATGAATCTATTTAAAGAAATGAATATTTTAAAATCAACGTTAACACGCTGTGTCTCTCCAGCCCCAGTCTCGGGGGGATAGTCTTAGTTCATGAGAGAACCCGGTACAGGTGCCTGCATCCTGTAACCACTGAAGGAGCTTTATGCAGCTGCAGCTTCTCAGAGGTTAGATAGCTCAGGATGCTTGGTGATCAGAATCTGATGCACAGTCTGGTTCAGGAACTCCAGGGCTCTGTGTCAGTCTTCATATAAAATTGGCTTCTGAATACCAAGCGTCGTTCAGCTGACTGAAGCAACTTGAATGTGAAAGCTGTAGTTTCTGATATTTTCTGCTTTAGATATTCTGTGACAACTTAGACTTTTGGGAAAAAATTTAAATCTCACTTTCAAATATAAAATGGTGCAAATGCTCTGGAAAACAGTATGGAAGTCACTCAAAATGTAAAAAAAATTTACCATCATATCCATCAATTCCACTTCTGGAATCAAAAAAAGTATATATAAAAAAAGTAATCAAAAAAAAGAAAGAAAGAAAGAAAAGAGTCTTGAGTATATTTGTACACCCTTGTTCAAAGCAGCCCTGTTTACAACAGGCAAAAGATAAAAGCAAACCAAGTCTCTGTCAAGGATGAATGGATAAAAAAGTCATATACATGCAATAAAACATCATTCAGCCTTAAAAAGAAGGAGTTCTGATATTCCCTGCAGTGTGGATAAAGCCTGGGGCTATTAGATTGAATGAAATGAGCCATCACAAGACAATACAACGTGACTCTACTTAGAGAAGGTACCTAGAGTAGCAAATTTACAGACACACAAAGAATCATGTTGGTTTTCAGGGCTTGAGAGAAGAGGAGAATGGATAGTGATGGTTTAATGGGTATTGAGTTTTAGTTTTGCAAGATGAAAAATGTTCGGAATCAGATAGTGATGGTGGTTTCATAATAATATGAGTATACTTAGTACCACTCAATATACCCTTAAAAAATGGACTAGTTGGTAAATTTTATTTATCACCTATGCATAATATCACACCATGAAATAGGCATAGCATGTATTAAAAATAAAAAAAATTAGGATGTTAAAATTTTTGAAGAGAGAAAAAGAGAACAAGAATACCACTTTCTTGGGTTTTGATTCCTATTTCTAAGATACTGTGTTTTTAGAGCTACAAATTGTAAAATCACAATGAACTTTCTAAGAGGCTATACAGGATTTGATCAAATAGAATGATATTCAGTTGACATTCACCATATGACAAGGTACTGTTTAGGAGGGTGGTTATAAGAGTATATGGGACAGAATTTCACACATAGGAAAATTTAAAATGGTAAAAGACTTAAAGGGGTAAAATACATGCACTAGTAACTCCATTATGCTATATAGAGAGAAGAAACTTACATATCAAAGGTGAGCATAGAAGGAGCAGTCATTTGGGAGGAAAAGAGGTAGCTTCACACAAGAGGTGACCACTGATCTGAGTCTTGGAAGCTGGGGTGACATTGGCAGGTAGAGGTGTGGAGTGGTCGTTCCAAATAGGAGAAGCAAATGTGAAAGCATGGGCAGCATTCCAAGAACTGCAGATAGGCAGCACAGTGCATTCAACCAACATTGGACCTCATTCAAGTCAGCCTGAACAATGAAGGTTTTTTTGAATGAGGATCATGAGAAATAAAAAAGAGCTCTTCTAAAGGTTTTTAACATGTCATCTTACATATTTATCTTAAAATGGATTTGAGGATGCAGGTGAGATTCTAGCTAGGAAATTTCTACAAAGACAAGAAAATAATGATCATCGGAATAAGGAGTAGCTGTAGAAATACAAATAAGAACATGGGATGAGCTATTGTGACAAACAAGAGGGAGAACATGGGGTGAGAAGAGCGCTAGATAGGGAATGGGGAACTCACTTGTAATTGGGGTTGAACTAGTTCCTTCTTTGTAACTGTTTGACATCTTGAGCTTCAATTTTCTCATCTTTAAAACCTGGGGTTAGGGTAATTTCAAGGTTACTTCCAGCCGCAAAGTTCAATGACTCTAAATTGAAGCTATGGTTGAAAGGGTTCTCTCAAGAGTAGTGTTGCTTGCAACCTGGTGTCAATCAAATCCCCAAGAAGAAAGCTAAAGAAGTCATACTGCATCTCCCTTCCTGGATAAATACCACAGTTGTGTGACAAAGGGAAATGACAGAGGAAAAGACAAGAAGAAGACAAAGAGAACATGCATTTGGATGAGGGAGTTCCACATGTGACCCTCTCTAACACAAAAGTCACAATTTTTCTCCCAGGGAAAGTTAACAAAGCTGACTTAGATTTATTTGTGTCTCTCCAGAAGGTCTGCCTCTCTCCCGTGGGGGCTATCTAGTCCACACTACAGCTGTAAAGCAACTGGACTGGCCTTACCTCTGGCAGGAGAGCAACACCAGGAAGGAGAACAGCTGAACTAGCAAGGACATGTGTCTTCTTTTCTATTGTCCCTCCAGTTTGGATGATGGCCTCACCATCACTCTACAGACCCAGTAGCAGGTGCAACTAGCAAGGGCATGTGTCTTCTTTTCTATTGTCCCTCCAGTTTGGATGATGGCCTCACCACCACTCTACAGACCCAGTAGCAGGTGCATTGTTTGTATTGCCCAGCTCTGCAAAAGTAGTGAGCTGAGCCAGAGAAATGGCAGCTGCTCGGTGCTCAAGGCAATGGCCATGGATTGTTTCTAGATGACTTTGCAGCTGACATGCGACACAAATCATTATTATTTATGAAGAAGCTTTCTCCTGTCTTTTAACATTCCACAGTTGGACAAAAAAGATTAAAGGACCAAATGAACATAGTATTTGTTTTGATGCTGTTTTTACCCATAGTCTAGAATTTCAAGAAAGTGCAATTCCAGGCCAGCTAATTTGTGCCATGCGTTGCTGCTTTTAAGTCCCCCCATTAGTGAACTGTACGCAACCAAGTGCTTAAGAAAGCCCATCTGGTGAAGACTTTCTTCTCTGAGCTAAAGAAATAGTCCTAGACAGCCATTTTGCTCCAAGGACTGTAGCATCTACATTATAGTAGTTTTTCCCCCTCCACTGTTAATAAAATATTGATGTGCATCAAAAACTTGATTCTTATCATATCTCAATCTTTGATGTCCCTTTTGGAATATTTTTCTTAGGGACAAACAATTTAAGAGCATTTATTACGTACAATAAATTCCATTAAAGGTGGGAATTATTTTCTCTTTTGTTCACTAATGCCTAGAACTGGGCTTGGCATGTAGTAGATGCTTAAAAATTGTTTATTGCATGGATGGAGCTAGAAGGAATCATGCTAGCAGAAATAAGCCAGAAAGAGGGTCGGGTATGGTGGTGTAACCCTGTAAGTAGCAGCCTAGGAAGCTGTGGCCAGGGGTAGTAGTTCGAGTCCCGCTCGGGCAACATAGCGAGACCCAGTTCCAAAAAAATATAGCTAGGCATGGTGGCACGTGCCTGTAATCCCAGCTACCTGGGAAGCTGAGGCTGGGGATTGCTTCAGTTCGTGGTACACTGGGCAATGTGAGCCTGTGGTTCCTCAGGCAAAAACAGCAAGACCTAGTCTCAAAAAAAAAAAAAAAAAAAAAAAAAGTCAGAAAGAAAAAGAGAAATAGGGGATGGTCTAACTTAGGTGAGAGATACAGGAGAAACATACAAACAAATGGATGAGAAAAACTGAAAACTGTCAGCAGAACTGAAGCATAGAGCAAGGGGGGGAGGGTAAATCTGGGGAGGGGGAGGGCACAAAAGATTAAGATGGTTCACGGGTGATAAGGTGGTAGGGGAACCTTTGGCTAGACAATGATGTAAAATAAATATGTACAATCAATTAAAAAAGATAAAATTAAAAAAATAAAAGCATGATACCCTTAAAAAATAAAATAAAAATAAAGCAGGTAAAAAAAACTATCCGTCGAACGAGTAGAAGAGATGGGTCATGATGGCACCAAGCTCTCATCGCAACCTGGTTTGGAAATCTCGAGGACTTTGTTCCTAGCTCAAGGTCAAATACTCATTTAGGAAAGATTTGTCTCTTATAGAAAAGCAGAGTTCTCTGTCAGCATTCACAATTGTGGTCCAGGGAAACCTTGTTTCAAAGGAAGGCACTAGTAGGTCTTGTAGTGTTTGTGGATGATAGCAATGATGTAGAAGAACGAGGGAAGTCCAGGGAACTTATGGTATCGCTTATAGCTAAGATTGCTGGTGGCTTTGAAGAAGCACCGCTGAGAATGGAGGCTGGCTTCACTTATATACTCTCTGTCTGAAGACCACAAGGTTTGTATTTATTCATATATTAAATAATGAACAACCAAAGACACATGTGTGTTAATACCACGTTATTTAGCCATTTAATGTTTTTAACTAAGCTGTATAGCAGAAAAGTTATTGATAAAATGATTCATTTTGTAAAAAGTCTTATTGTATTATTTTAATATTTACTTAACTAGATATCAGTCTATTTATTTAGGTTCAGTTTCTTTCCAAGCACTGATCTAGAGAGACTATTTCAAAATTTATATGTATTTAGCAATTGAAATCATACAATGTTTTTTTAATTTCACTTTCATTGAAATTTTAGATTTTTGTTTAAATTTGATATTAAATGTACTATCAATTTTAAGAAAATTTACATCTTTTGTTTAGTGATATTTGTACATTACTGAGAATATTAAGGTAGATGAAGTTGCTTCAATAGAAATTTAGTAACATTTACATCACAAAGTTTTTTGTACAAGTATACAGATCTCCAGGGGAAAAAATTGTATTGAGAAATTAGCATATGGGTTTATGTGCAGACATTTCAGGTAGAACAGAGAGGATCCTAGTGTTAGAGGCTAAAGTCTGTGTTCTTTACTGTTGTGGAAAGGTAAAGCAGAAGGCATTGCAGACTATATATATATTATATATATATATAATATATATATATATATGGTAAAGCAGAAGGCATTGCAGACTATATATTTAATAGGCAACCCAAGGAAGATCCTTAGAAGGCTACTATCACTGAGGATCACCAACGAATTGAAAATGACTGGAAGGTACACAGAGAACAAACAGAATCCTGTCAGCACAACTTCTCCCAGGTGAGGGACAGTATGGAAATGAACAAAGCTAGAGCTCTGGATAGAGTGGCCATGCTTCTGGATGCTAAATCTGAGGGGAAATGTGACCTGAAAGCAAACATGTGGGTGAGCAAAGACAAACACTAATGCTGAAGAACTTCTTATCCTACAGATATCTTCTGCTCAGTTGAGCAGTTCCTGGTTAATCAATGATTCTGAAAGTGGGAGGAAAAGGGCAGTAGAACTAGCTGGGAAGAGGGGCTGGTACTTAAGCCAGTCACTGGGTTCCTCCACCCGTAGGCACAACTGCAAGACTGCTCAGGTTTAGAAAATGACAATAACAAGATTTACTTAACAAAGAAAATCAAGTGTTCCTGAGGCTACAAATGCCTGTTATCTTACCCTGGTTATTGTCCAGTGTTCTAAAGTCCTAATCAAAGTTCACACTTCCAAGATGGCATCTTCTCACCACTGAAGTGGAAGCAAGCATTTCACAGAGATCCTAGTTTTCCAACAGTTTACTTCTTTCATCCTCAGAGATCCAAATTCCAGTTTCAGTAGGCTCGACTCCCCTAACCTGGGAGGCACACAGACGCCAAGTTTCTTCCCTTCTTCCCCCCCTCCATGCCACTCTCCGGGGGCTGGGGATGGTTAAATCCTGGCATCACTGACTTCCAGGGTCAAAGTTCTAAAATTGTGCTTTTAGGCCTCAGACCAACATCATGCTCCCTGGGCCAAAGTTCATGATGGCGCCCTCCCTTTGCTGCTTCCGCATTGCTTACCCTCAAGCCAAGTATCATCTGGGCTATTTCTCCATATGAGTGCCCCTCTCCAGCGGACGCTACCCACACCACATCTTGGCTTCCAGTTTTATTTCCCCGCCACTCTGGCTACAATTTCATGCAGATAAAGCTATGTTAGTGGGGTGGAGGCAACGAGGTGAAGATTATTTGATCCACCTTAAGATTTTCAGGGGTGATGAGCACTGATTTTGCAATGGACAATGAAAATCAAGCCTCAAATTACTTAAGCAAGTTCTGGGTTACCGAGTGGTCCTTTAATTATTTTTCTCCCTCTGTATCAAACTATAATGTTATTATTAAAATGGCATATTTTGCATTTTATTGACACTTGAAAAAGGAATGAAAAGTTGTTTTCTTTTTAATTTAAGATAATTTGTTCTAGTCTGAATAATTCACTTAATAGTTACACCTGAAAACATTACCAGTCACCAGAAGGGAAGTGAGTCAGGGAGAAGGGTAAATTGGGTATCAGAGATCAATTGTATGGTAAAAGATAGAATTGGAACTGTAATGTTGAACTTAATATGATATATACATATGTTGGTTTATCATGATAACTGATAATGTTATAATACAATGTTACTCCAATAAAAATAATGATGAAAAGAAAAAAAGAATTAATTAGAGTTAAAATATCAAAAGTGAGTGCCAAGTGTGGGGGCGCTAACCTGTAATCCCAGTTACCTGCGAAGCTGAGGCTAAGGATCACTTGAGTCTGCAGGTTTGAGACAACCCTGGGCAACACAGTGAGACCTAGTCTTAAAAAAATATCAATAGAGAAATTTGAACTGCACAAAAAAAGAAACAATAGTGATCACAATGGATTAAAAATCAATGTAAAAATACACACATGGAAAATGGAACACACATATGAATTTTCTTCTGTCTTAAGATAGAAAAGTACTTTCTGTACCAGGTTGAACAATGCCCTGCAAAGATTGTCCTTCTGGAATCTGGATATGATGGTAGTTGGAATAAGGTCTTTGCAGATACGAACAAGTAAGGTGATGTCCAAATAAGACATGACAGATGTCTACAACAGGAAGAAGAAAATTTGGACAAGCAGACAGAGATGCAGGGGAGAAGTCTATGTGAAGATGAATGCAGAGATTAGGGTAATGCAACTGCAAGTCAAAGACTCCAAGAATCAAGGGCAAATGTTAGACACCAGGAGGCAAATAAGAGAACAGATTTGTCCTAAAATTCATCACAAGAAGCTGCCCTCCCAGTATTGTGAATTTGAACTCCTAACTTCCAGAACTGTGAAGGAATAAATTTCTGTGATTTTCAAGCCACCCACTTCATGTCAATTTCTTACAGTAACCATAGAGAAACAGTACACTATCTAAAAGAAAAAAAAAATGACACCAGAAAGTTTGGTTAGATGGCTTAATAAAAAATTTAAGCATCTACATGGAAGGAAGAGTAGGATAAAAAATTTTTAAAAAACATGAACTGATGGGGAATATTAGAAACTTTTATGTTAAGGGGTTAATATCCTTAGTATACAAATAGTGCATAAAATAAATAATAATTAAGCAACCATTAGAAATGTGTATGCCAAAGATCTGAATAGACAATGAACGAAGAAATAATGTCCAATGTCCAATAAGTATGTAAAAATATAATTTATGACATTAACAACTATGAATGAAATTAGAAACTTTTTACCTACCAAATTTACAACTGATAATGAAAGTATACACGGTATTGCTCTAAGTAATTTACATATTGCTAACTCACTTAATATTAACAATAACCCATAATGTAAGAATTATTTTTAGGATATTATTATCTTCATTTTATGAATGAGGAAGCTGAATAATATGTTCATATCATTGATATAAGGCAATATTATTAACTTCAGTTTACAAAGGAAAAAACTGAGCCACAAAATTAACAAGGATGTACATAAATGACCATCCAAGTGTCTGCAGATTGTAGGGTAATACTGATAACTCACACAACAAGAAAACAACCCAATCAAAAACTGGACAGCCGGGCACGGTGGCTCAAGCCTGTAAGCTTCAGCCTATGAAGCGGCCGGGGCTAGGGATTGCGGTTTGAGTCCTACCTGGGGCCCGTAGCGAGACCTAATTCCAAAAAATAGCTGGGTATGGTGGTGCGCGCCTGTCATCCCAGTTATCTGGGAAGCTGAGGCTGGGGATTGCTTGAGTCTGTGGTACCCCGGGCTAGAGCCTGCAGTTCCACGGGCAAAAATAGCAAGACCTAGTCTCAAAAAAAAAAAAAAAAAAACCTGGACAAAAGAGTTAAATAGGCAGCTTCAAAGAGGACAGATAGATGGTCAAAAAGCACTTGAAAAAATGTTTTACCCTGACTTAACATCAGGGAAATGCAAATCAAAACCACAATGCTATACCACTTCACACCTGGAAAATGCCCATATCAAAGACCAGAAACAAGTGTTGATGAGGGTGTGAAAAAGAAAGAACCCCTTTACAGCACTGGGTAAGAACTACAGACTAGATTTGTCTCTGTGGAAAACAGTATGGAAGTTTCTCAAAATGTTAAAAATAGATTTGCCATACGATGCAGAAATCCTCCTAAAACACACCTGAAGAATGCAAAAAAACAAAACAAAACAAAACAAAAACCCCACACGAATTCAGAGGGCTCTCAGGACTCTCCTGTGTACTGCAGCACTGTTTCCAAATAACCAAACTATGGAAAGAACCCAAGGACCAAGAACAGATGAGTGGAAGAGGACTTGCATTACACATACACAATGGAATCGTCCTCAACTGAAATCAGTGACGTCTTGCCATTTGCAAAGCATAGATGAAACTGAGGGGAATCTTGCTGAGATGCATCAGAAGGAGAAAATCAAGAACAAATGGTTTCACTCATATGTGGAATATAAACAAAGCAAAGAAAACAGATCAAATCTGACTGTAAAACTGAGTCTACTCGAAGAGAAGGGGATGGACTAGTGGAGTCCAGTGAGCAGGAGGACTAGTTCACTGTGGTGGACAGTCACTGGGGCTTTGGCACTAGGCTTGGTGTGATAGCACAGACTTGTAGAGGAGTGAACCTACACACCTAGAGCACATGCTGTCCTGTGAACCATCCTTACCTCAATAAGCATCAATTCAAAAAAAACAACAAAATGTTTTGTAAACAATCATATCACTTGATACAGGTATTTCATTTTTAGGAAGTTGTCCTTAAAAAGGTGAGATTCAAAAGGAACAAGCATTAGCAGGTATTATCTCCATAGAGTTGAAATGCATCATATATTCTTCTGTATATTCTTTATACTTTTCTCTATTTTCTCTATTTTTAATTTCAAATATGTGACCCTTGCATGATAGTCCCTAGCTTGGCAGTACACAACTTAACAGCCTCAATGCGTTTGACAAACCTCAGGAGAATTTCGGACTGCCTATGGACACCACTGGTGGTTTTCTTGTTTTGCTGAAAGATCAAACATGGCAGATGGAAGTTAGGGGGGCATGGGGCAGAAGGGAGTTTTGCCATATAAGGCTCTATTTTCCTTTAAGGAGTCATAGCGATGCAAATATTATTTGGTATTATTCCTGTTTACCCTGACTTAGTATATGGTAAATCATTTTTCATCAGTTTTTAGGTAAGGAAAACAAGGCATACCTTGCTGACTTAACCAAACTGAGCTTAGAGTCAATCCAGGGTCCTCTTGGAAGGGTGCATGCATTCAAGAACTGCTCTAGATTCTAGGGCTTTCCCCAGCTTATTTCCTTTCCTTTGTTTTCTTCTTGATTTATTCTAAACTCATCATCGGATACTCTATTAATTGCATCTTTATGAATTTTCTTACATTTTTTTCTCTAGATTAAGACGATGCCTCACAGGTGACAAAGTGGTGGGAGAACCTTGGGGTATACAATAATTTAAAAATATATATATATACATGTGCAATCAATTAGAAACAAAAAGGAATACATCATAGATTATAATTTTTTTCTCTAGCATATGGGAGAGGATAAATAAAAATGTATATTTTTTAAAATCTCATTTGAATATTTATTAGTAAAAATGTGATGAAAATAGAGAAGTCATTTTTAAACCACCTAAAGTAAAAAAATATGAATAAAATTAAAGTAATGATAGTTCATAAAACAACTTGCATAAATGACTTTTATTTAATGTAAAGAGAATACGTTAAGTGAACACCAAGTGCTACTGAAAGGTGGGCTGTGTTATATTTCAAGTGACATTCTGCTGTAAGCCCTCTTAAAGTCTGGGCTCTGTGGTTGTAGCTTTCTTTTAATGGCTATGTTTTAGACATAGGTGATGGTATGCTGAATCCCCATGGCTAAGAGCTTGATTTATTATTTATTTGGGAATATTCTGTGTATGAATTTAAAACAGGAACCCATGAAACAGTGACTCTAGAAAGCAATAAAACCTGAGGGTAAGAGTTCAGAAGAAATTAAATATGCCTCGACAACTTCTAAAAATAAATTAAAAAATTTAAAAATCCACAAATGCACTTAGAAAAGTTCACAAAGCAGAGTTTCACATGTCCAAACAGGAAATAAATTATTTTCTTCAATATGGCCTCCATCAGGTGGCCCGGGGTATCATGTGTAATTTTGCACTTACCAGAGGAAACATCAATACCTTGGCTAAAATCCAAAGGCACCCAGAAATGGCAACCACCATGATAAAAGGATAAGAGGATCGAGTCTGTGGAAAGAGATTAAATTAAAGCGTACCACAAAGAGGAAAAGGAGAGAAGGTTGAGAATGTTCCTTTAAGACATGAGAAAAAGCGCAGCACCAATGAAAAGTTGGAACCCTGAACAGGAAGGAGCAAGGAGCAAGCCCTGACTGACCTCCCTGTGGCTTAGAGGCCAGAGCTTAGGCCCACAGCACTTCAGGGGTAAACAAAATTGGGGTCATGCCTTTTTGAAATCAGAATAAAAGTGAGTGTCTAATAATGAACATAACCGTCAACCAAGCCTAGATTGTGCTCATAGTGATGTCAACACAGTATTAAAACATAATTGTCAATATGTTTTGATGCAAGAGCAGCAATGCCAAGCCCTGTGAAAGTCAGACGTGACCTTGGAGCGAATTCAGCAAATTGTGGAGAAGAAGTTGTCAGAGCAATTTCTGCAAAAAGTTGCCGAGTGTTAAACACAGATGATGTGAGGTCTGGCCATCCTATACCTTGAGTTGAGACCAAAAGAGAGAAGAGGCTGACTCCCTGCATTTATAAGGTTGCAATGGCACTGACTAGACGTCTTCCCATGTATGAAACTCTCGTGCAATTAACGCTCACAATAATACCTCAGGAAGCATTTGTTTTCCTCTGACTGAAAAGAAAGTTGAAAAGATGATGTAATTCACTGAGGCTACACAGTTTGTCAGGCCTGAAACTGCGACTCTGGGTCAAAAACCCCATCGTTTTTCCCCAACACCACCCCCGTACCCCCACTCAGCATCAGTTCATCAAGGCTCTTCTTTGAGTCATAACCCAGACAACAAGATGAAGATAACTCCATCTTGATTAATTATAACTCAATCATGCAATTTCACCTCTCACAACTGCATTTGTCAGTCCAAATTCCCTTTGGCATAGACTACAAGAAAGAGGATCTTTTTACTTATATGAAGGATAAAGGGCAAACAAACAAACAAATGAGTAAGAAAAATTTAAAACTGTCAACAGAACTGAAGCATAGAGCAAGAGAGGGGGAGGGGGTGAAATCAGGGGAGGGATGGGTACAAGAGATTAGGTGGTTCATGGGTAATAGGTGATGGGAGAAACTTGGGATAGAATAGGATGTAATATATATATATGGGCAATCAATTAAAAAATAAAATTAAAAATAGAAGAAAGAGGATCTTTGAGTAAGTTCTTTCTCTGACTGAATCTGCTCCTTTGAAAGACTTGGATGTCATTCATATGAATTTAAATATACAATTTTCGGAGGCTTTTATTTAAGAAAAGTGTGGACTACTGGAGAAGGCAGTGAAGGGATACTCATGAGTGATTAAAGGTCATTTTCAAACCAGGCTAGCTATTTAAAAGCAGGTCTAGCTATTTAAAAGCAGGTCTTCTAGAGATACCAACATACATGTGACAGGTTATACTTTTGAAGTTAAACTTTTCTAAAATTTTATTCTAGAGAGGACCCCCAGGAAGCGGACAGGTATTTGCTGGTGGATTGGCTTATCTCTTGGCATTTCTTGTGATGGAGCTGTAGATGGTTGCCGCCTCAGGGAAGGTGGCTGTTTTATTAAAAGAAATGAGGACATTTTTATTCTATAGGGTTTCTCTTGGGGAGAACATAGCATATTTTTAGAAAAAAAAAACACTTAGCGCCTTCTTTGTATGGAAGATGAGATCCTTTGAGGTCGACCCACTGACAAAGCAGTGGGTCTTGCTACCTGGCAGGACCTCTGGAGAGCACCGGGCCAGGCTGTTGGACATGGGAGGTGAGCAGAGCTGAATGGCTCTGCACAGAACCTGGGGGAATAATTGCAGTTTCCATGGAGATCTAGAAGGAGAGCAGAAAGTTCAGCCAAGAGGGCTAGAAAGGGAAAAAGGAGCGTCGGAGAGAAGGGGGGAGGATGGAGGGGAAGGGGAGATCTTCACCATGAGTTGACAAGTATTGGATAAAGTCTACACATCTCAACCATGCTTTGTGGGAGGATGAGTTCTTTTCAAGAACTCCAGAGTGTGCTGAGTTATGCATCGGGGTTGACCTGAGAAGAATCCAGATACGTTGGACTAGAGGCAGGAGTTGGAGGGCGAAGGGCAGAAACATCTGGGTCCCATTTAGGTTTTACTCCAAAGTCAAAAACACATGCTAGAAAAGGCAAAAGCCCAGCGTTGAATCTAGAAGGAAATGAGCATTTTTTGGACAGGGAAATGTGCTTAAAAGTTCAGAATACATTTTCTCTAAAATGCCATGAAAAATCAAAATATAGCACAAAGATATATTTTCCACAAGTGCTTTTGTGTGTTTTATTAGAGGTAACATTGGTTGACAATATGGGGGGGGGGGGTGTTAGAGATACAGGAGCTCCCCCTTCCGGCACTGTTACCACACTACACCCACCTCCAGCAGTTCTTGTTCCCCCTGTCTGGTTCCTCCCACCTGGGCTAGTCTGTTCCCTCTCCTAGCCTCGGTTCTACAGTCATTTTTCTAGGATTTATTGTTGACATGATTAAATCCGATCCTTCATTTTCTTTAAACCATTAGTGCCGGGGGATCGGAATGATGGTCCACTGGTGATATGGTGGTGGGAGAACCCTGGGGAATGCAATGATGTAATATTGATATCTAAATAAAATTATTATTAAAAAAGAAATTGTATTATGAATAAAGAGATAATTTTGCAAAAAACAAAACAAAACAAAAACGACTAGCATTGCTCTCACTTCATTTTGACATACCCAGAGACTGAATCAGTGTTGGCAACGAACACTGATTTTCCCCGGGGTTTTCTTGCCATTACTATAATAATGAAGATGAGACGCCTCATAGTATCAACCTCAACAACTTCACCCAAGTAAACATTGATGGGATGGTGATGGGAGCAACAATTTTCTCTGTGGATGGGGATACACCTTGCTGAGGGATGGATGTTTTCCACACTTGGTCCTGTCATTCATTCATTCATTCATTCATTCATTCATTCATTCATTCATTCATTCATTCATTCATTCATTCATTCATTCATTCATTCATTCATTCATTCTTGAGACTGGGTTCTCGCTATTTTTGCCTGTGGAACAGCAGGCTCACGTTGCCCAGGGTACCACAGACTCAAGCAATCCCCAGCCTCAACTTCCAGGGTAGCTAGGATTACATGCGTGCACCACCACACCCAGCTGTTTTTTTGGGATTAGGTCTCGCTATGTGCCCCTGGTGGGACTCAAACCATGATCCCTGGCCCCAGTCGTGGCTTCCTAGGCTGCCATTTACAGTCATGCACCACCATGCATGGCCTTGCTTATTTAGTTGTTTATGTTTCCCTTAGATGCTCAGGGAAAGTGTCAGGGAAGACTGGGAAGGATCTGTGACTAGGTCTATGCAGAGAAATAGTTACATGCCTCTGTCACCTTTTTCTCCTCATGCAACTGATGTTTATTAGACTTCCATTAGGTCTCCACGTCCTTTCTTTTCCCAAGCAACTGAGGAGACAGTTGAGTGTTAGCATCTAATCCCTGGAGCTCTGTTTCCTTTCTCACAGAGACCTGGACCCACTGATCACATGTAATTAACATGTTGTTGGCATAACATGCTAAACCAGAACTTGTCAAATGTGATTAGAGATTTATATTGAAGGGTTGGATTACGTGTGGTATTTCCAGGAATTACAGCATGTGGGATATAGCTGCTTCAAGCTTACAGAGAGCCTAGACTATTAAACAGACACACACTCACACACATATATGCACATAAACACTGTTCATTAGTCAATTTTTTAAAAATCAGACTGTCTTGCCATTAAGTATTTCAAGCAGAACTTCTTTACTCTTGTCAAGTAACAAATATTTGATGTTTCATAAATTTGACACCTTTTCCTTTTTAAAAGGAGAGAGATGTGAGTTGAAATATTTTTCGTAATAATTTTGGCCCAAAAGCTTTGATAAGAAAAGTGAACTCTTGGGCTTATATTCTTCAAACTGAATGTCCACATTAATGAAGCTCACTGTGTAAGCTGGACTTTCTTCACTTATCCAGTGTAAACATACTCATAACCCGGTATCTTTGCACATTTTACACTGTATTTGCCAATGATAAAATCTCTGCAAACATTGACTAGGCTCACTTAGTGCCTTTATTTTATATGTATATATATGTATGTGTGTGTGTGTGTGTGTGTGTATGGATAGATAGATAGATTTCCTTCATTTTATATATAGTACATTTATAGATTCCTTTATTCAGACAATCAAGTACAGTAAAAAAATTGTTTCTTAGAAAAGATTTTAGAAATGTTTTCTGCAAACTGAAGTTCTTCCTTTCATTCTTTGTTCTACAGAAAAGCTGCCAATGGCTACATTTATATATGAATCATGAAGAGAAAGTATGAGCCAGTTAGCTGTAGAATTCTATTTTTGTTTTTTTTAAAGACTATATTGGACTGCTGGGCTTATAACATGTACGTTTGCCAGTGTGACTGGTCATAGCGCAACCCAGGATTTTTCCCCACAACCCAAACACAGCCACTGGCTGAGTCCATGGTGACTGGTGGAGGTGGGTAGGTTTTAATGTTCTGCCGTGAGCTAAGTGGTGCAGAACAAAGATCTTCCTTGGGTAGAATAACACCCGTTCCTAATGCAGAATTCAGTTACTTGATTCATTCTCTATTTTTACTGGTATTTAAACAAGCAAAAATTCCCGGAATATAGTTCAAAGGCTTAGAAGTGGTGACAAGGATATATATGCACATGGAATCCCAGCGTGTAAAGAGAGAAATGTGAAAATAGAAATGACTGTTTATTGTCTCTAACAAATATCAGCAACTTTAAGAAAATTGGCAAGTCAGAATGATGCTAGCAGATGGTTTTATAATTTGGTCAGTCATTTTAACTGAGCTGGCAGTTATCTTATTATTAATTTTTTTTTTTTGAGATTGGGTCTCACTATTTTTGCCTGTAGAACTGCAGGCTCATGTTGTCCTGGGTACCCCAGATGCAAGCAATTCCCAGCCTCAGCTTCCAGGTAGCTGGGATTACAGGCATGCGCCACCACACCCAGCTATATATTTTTTGGAACTAGGTCTCTCTATGTACCCCCAGTGGGGCTCGAACCACGATCCCTGGCCCCAGATGCAGTGGCTTCCTAGGCTACCGCTTACAGGTATATGCCACCATGCCTGGTCTATCTTGTTATTAATTTATTTTAAGGTTTCCACTGAAGTCTAACTATATATTCCTGGTTTTTTTTTTGTTTTTTGTTTTTTTTTTTGAGACTAGGTCTCGCTATTTTTGCCCATGGAACCGCAGGCTCTCATTGCCCGGGGTACCACAGACTCAAGCAATCCCCATCCTCAGCTTCCCAGGTAGCTGGGATTACAGGCATGTGCCACCACACCCAGCTATTTTTTTGGAACTAGGTCTCGCTACCGGCCCCAGGCAGGACTCGAACCGCGATCCCTAGCCCCGGCCGCTTCATAGGTTGAAGCTTACAGACACGAGCCACCGTGCCCGGCAAAACTATATATTCCTTAATGTATGACATGACTATGAATTTCATGTTTAAATGTAATATCAAAATATTACAAAAATTAATTTCAAAAAAGTAAAAAAATTCAAACTTGGATGTGGTAAGGCAGTGATTCTGTTTAACACAAAACCATGGTTTTGATAATGATTATGAACTATTTCCTTTTTATGTCCACAGGTGGCTACTTCTGAGATTTATTGAAACAGAATTCCATTATACCAGTCTAGAAATGGAAAGCAGGAAAAGTAGGACAAAAGTGCTAATCATCATACACACACTTCTCAGTGTTCATGGGAGGTTGATTTCAGGGCCTTGGTGGATGTGGACACTCAAGTCCCTGATATAAAGTAGTGTACTATTTGCATTTAACCTACACATTTTATCCCTTATACTTTCAATCTTCTCTATAATATGGAACAGGGTGTATATATATTTGTATAATTTTAATTTGTGGTTCTAATATATACTTTAACTATAACAGATGACTTCTGCAAAAGTGATTCAATAAATCTTATATGAGGAGTATATTTTGACTTAAATAGAATAGAGTATTTAAAGATTTATATATATATATATATATATATATATATATATATATATACTCATACAAACAGTTGCTATACTCTATTTTCAAGGGACTAATAACATGAATAGGTTTTTGCATGGTCAGTACAAAGACTCCCATAGGTAGTAAGCTTAAGTACTTAGTATGTATTTGCAATCAGTGCTTGGTTGAAGCTACAGGTACAAAGTCTGCAAATACAAGTCAGCTGTATGTGTATGGAAGTATTGCATATGCTTTTGTCTAATGAAAGATTGTGAAGATGATTTACAAACCTGAAAGCATTTGCCTTTTAAATACCTTAATTTATGAGAGAGGAATCTTGTGAATTTTTCCACATCATGAAATAATATCTCATATAATTCTTGAAAATAGAATAGATTTGTTGAAATTATAGAAGATATTCAATTACTTATCTGTTGTAAATTCCAACTTGGCCCTCACTTTTCCAGTAATATTTCCAGAATATATTTTTTCTGAATTATTCTTAATTTGTTTCTGTCTCAAGCTGTGATACTCAGAACCTAACCAACCCAATCTCCAGCAAAATGACAAATACAGAAAAGAGTTAACCTACTTCTTCTTTTTTCTTTTTCTCCTTTCTTTCCATCCTTTCTTCCCCCATCCTATTTTTCCTTCAGCAAATATTTATTGGACGCCTGATCTATATCTGGCACTTATTAGGTGCTGGAGAAAAAAATGAGCAAAGGGAAGATTGACCCTTGGTTTTATGAAATTTATCATCTATATATTGGGGATACAGAAGGAATCAAATAATCTTACAAATGTAAAATCAGATCTATGGGAAATCCTAAGAAAAGGTGCCTCAGTTCTTATAAGAGGAAGATTTGAACTAATTGTAGAGATAAAAAAGTTTTCCTTCCTTTGAACAAGAGGTTGAAAGAGAAGTGGGTAGCATTTATAAGGTAAAGGGTGGAAGAGAAGAGTTTCAGGCAGAGGGAAAAGCATATACAGTGAGGATGGTAGAAGACAACCTGGAGCAGGTATGAGGAATGGAATAGAACATAGACAGGGGACCTTAGCAAAAGTAGGATGAACTGGAGAGGAGGAGGTGGTGCCATATCATGTAGCATCTTTCAGACTGTGTTTTGTCTTCAGTCCAACAGTCCTAGAGGAGTATTTACATTTTTGTTAAATAATCAATTTATATATATTTCACATCTTCGTATTCCCCAGGGATGACCTACTACCTCCCCTCCCTGACCATCCCCCCCTCATTCCCCATGTTCTCTGGTTGTGTTTAGTTTGGTTGTTAGCTTGTTTTGACTTTTCCTCCTGGCCTTTGTTTGTTTTCCTATATCCCATATATTAGTGAAACCATTTGGTTTCTGTCTTTTTCTTTCTGACTTATTTCTGCTAATATGATTTCTCTAGGTCCATTGTGTTATCACAAATGCTTTAAATTTGTCATTTTTAATTGATGAGTAATATTCCATTGTGAATATATACCACATCTTTCTCATCCATTTGTCCATTTGGGGGCATATGGGTTATCTCCATGCCCTGGCAATTATAAATAGTGCTACAGTAAACATCCAAGCACAGGTGTCCCTTTGTGTAAGTATTTTGGTCTCCTTTGCGTAGATTCCCAGAAGAACAATTGCTGGGTCAAATGGTAGTTCCATTTTCATTAGTTTCAGGGTCCTTCACACTACTTTCCAAAGTTTTAAACATTTGAGGTAGCTAATCCTCACATTCCCCTTATTTTCCTTTGGTTTGTGTCTATTTCTAATTTTTTTAAATCCTCTTTTCCCATTTCTCCAACAGTCAGGATTAGGTGAGGCCAGTTGACTGGTTTCAGTGAAATGTGAATGGACATACAATTATATGTCAGACGTTGTGCTGTGGTACTTACGGGCTCTGTGCCATTGCCATATACTCCTTTCTGCTGCCAGTGGGGGAAAAAATCGAGGTTTCCAAGTAACTGGTGAGCAGAGCTCACCTGCCTGAAGACATGTAATGTGTCATTTCATTTCCAAATTTAGCCAGGCCTATCCTGATGGATAATCCCAAGGCTTGGGAAGTTCCTCTTCTAAAGCAACAACTGTCACACACTACACAACATACATACCCAAAAGAGTCTATATTTTGTCTTATGAACAAATATACAATATGGTGTTTTAGATGTGTAGATTCTAGAGTGAACCCATTGGTGTTTGAATCCAAGTATAACCACTGCCTAGTTGTGTGACCTTGGCCAACTTAATCACCTCTTCCTAAAATGAGGAAGAGCCGAGTACCAACTTCTTTTTTTTTAAATAAATTTTATC